>CM065678.1:1511616-1547621 GCA_033220385.1 Triplophysa yarkandensis
TTGTGTTTGATTGTTTCGTTTGACTCTTTAGGACCGTATAGGCTCACATGTCTGTGTGTGAATGTATGCATTGTGTGTGTTGCTTTAGGCATAACCCTATGTCTGAAATCTTGTCCAACGTGCCAAGTATGTTTGTTGACTAGATCCTTTTAACCTCAAACCTATTATCCCACGTTTGGTTGAAATATACAAGTGAAGGTTAGAAGATGACTGGTTGAAACGATTATAAATATGAGTGTGTGTTATCTTATGCGGGATTTTCCAGGCTTGTCTAATCTGGATAAGTGATTTGTTTTCCAGGACAGGAGCTGTTGCTCTTAACGTTTTGTGCTTTTCTGATTAGGTTTCTGTTTTATGCAGCAGTTTTGCCAAGACGCACTTTGACACGGACATATGTCAGATGTATGTGTAAGAGAGGGTTTGAAATAGGTTTTTCAGTTTGCCGTCTGCTGATGACTTTTGAAATCCTCCTTGTTTCTGAGGTATTCTTAAACTTTAGAGACTGTTTCAACACCACAGAGCCCAACGTTCGTTCGGTTTAGCCACAATAACAGTATCCGCCCTGTGTTCCTATAGCTCAGCTGGTAGAGCATTGCATTGACAGAATAAGTTGTAGGTTTGAATTGTCAGAGAACACAGAATGTGCTGTGGATAAAATTCCAAATGAATAAAATAGTGCCCATATTGGGGCCGGTTTTAGCACACATAGGGTGGGATATTAAATGAAATATATGGGGGGTGGTTTGTGTCGGGGGTGAAATTCTTGAGATAAGGGAGATTCTGTGTTATCAGACGTTAAGTTGTTGCATCACGTCATTTGGTTCAGGTTTTCCTGGCTTCAGCTCTCAGGAGGTTAGTGGTTGGTTACAGTAAGCACTTAGGTCTTAATGCGTGTTTAGAAGTGTCTTATCAGGTTAACTCACCTGATGTCATCAAACGGTTAAACACTTTTGTTTTTAAGGCTTGACTATTTTTAGAGATGGAATCATTTTTAAATAATTCATTTGGATGAACTCGGTCATGATGGGGCTATATTTTCCCAAACCAACAAAGGTAGCGGAGGGCCTCATGAATTATGTTTGTTTTGCCAGTGTTCCATTTCCAGACTTGTAGGGCCAACTTGACTCGGCTGAACACTAAAAACAATATTTCAGGGAATGTTTCCAAACACCAAGGAATTCAACGGACTTACATTGCATGAACCATTGAGACATTTCTCAAAATATCTTCTTTTGTGTACTACACAGTATTTTTGAACAATGATGGGGAATACATGTGGACAGAATTTTTATTCCGAGGTAAACTACACTCCTTTTTTTACGGCGTTAAGACAATAAAATCGGGACCCTCAGGGGACCGTCCTAACAGATAAGCCTGTTTGTGAGGTTAAGCACATCGTCTGCCTGACATGTTTACTCATGATGGTACAGGACCCTCTTGCACTTTGCCTTTTTTCTTCTGATTAGAACCTGCGTTTCATCTGCGGGACATCACTGCTCCTTTATAAGAAACTGGAATGTGTGCTATTGAAAGACCAGAAGAGTCTTATCAAGACTTCTGTGCAAGTCTTAGATAAATCTGCTTCTCAGATGTTCCTCAGCTTTGTGTTTATTCACGTGTCCTTTTTCACGTGTCCTTTTTCCAGTGGGTTTCGGCAGTTTGTGGATGGGTGATTTTCTCACTCACGCAGTTTGTTACACGGCGAGAGATGGTATCACACCCGGTCATTCCGGTTCTAGTGTGACGGGTATATGGAGATGTTTAGAGAACCAACTTTGAAGAAGTGAACTGTAAAATGTGAGCAGTGTTTGCATGAATTCAATCATGAAAATCAGGTTTCATGGTTAGAATATTTTACACTGGAACTCAAGGATTCCTCAGTTGTTTTGTTTTTGATAGCTGTATGTTGCAATTTATGCCTGGTTTTAAACTTTGTCAACACAGCAATGTAGTGTGTTCTTGTATCACCGGAGATTTGCACGGAGATCAATCTTCTGACCCTATTATTTAAAAGATAATGTTTTATTATTTATATTTAGAAATATTTTTTGGGGGATCAGCTTTAATTTGTCTTTTTATATTTGATTGTTTTATTTTTTACTATATTGATTGTGTAATATAAGTATTTATTCTCAACAGCAAGTCAGTGAAAGATTCATTTAAATGTACTTCATTAAAATGGTCTTAAATCCATATTAGGAATAGCCATTTCGTAGAGAAAAAATAGGATTGATGAAATATTTTTTATAATAAAATTCTCAATAATTTAACTGTAGACAAGATATGTTTGTGCAGCGATCATTTCACCTTTTCCCACAGACACGCCAGAAACCTTTAGTGCATTACATAGATTCTGCTGCATGTTGGGACCTGCTCACCCAGTGCAATGGGTGCTGGTTTACCTGTTTCCCACCACACCCTGGTGTTCTTCCAGCTCGGGTTTCAAGCTGTCTGTCACAGAAGCCACCCGGTGATGTCCAATAACCTTTTTACCCAACCCCCATATGACAACAAAGGAACTGACCCTGGAGGCTGGCATTAATGACTGCTGGCAGGAACGTTAAGCTGTAGTGGCCGCCCATAGAAGAAAAGAAATTGTGTTACTGTTCTAGTCTGTCTTCTCATTGCTCCTTTTAGCTGAAAGATGAGAATTTGTTTGCGCTTGGGTCAGAAAACGTTGGCAGTTTGTTTGTGCCATCAGAAAGAGTTGAGCGCTTTCCATTGTTTGGTTTGAAGGGCATAGGATTCATTTAGAATTTAGGTTTTGTATGAACTTTTAGAAAACTGGTTACATTCTTCAATTTTTAATGTGGGAAGGAAAATTCAAGGGTCTGTTCACCCTATGTTGGCCGCCAAGGTGTTGAGATATCATGACCTACCCTTCTAGAACTTGTAAGTTTATTAAACAAACTAAGTGATTTTACTCTGAATCTTCTGAAATTCAGTACATGGGTTAATCTGCCGTCAAACCACATTAATGCGAAAATGGGGATTCTCCAGTACAGTTGGATTTGTTTTTTTAAGAAGAAAATTTGCTTTTAGTTGATGTTTTTATAGTTCTTAAACTAAATATTTTCCATAATGTTTAACAGAATTTTTTTTCTTTTGTAGGTTTCAAAGGTGAATATACAGATGTTGGAAATGGAATTGCCAAATCATGCCAAACAATTGCTACTGCAGTTGAACCAGCAAAGAGCCAAAGGTTATCTGTGTGATGTCATCATAGTTGTTGAAAATGCCCTGTTTCGGGCACACAAGAACATCCTGGCAGCCAGCAGTATCTACTTCAAATCCCTCATCCTCCATGATAACTTGATCAACCTGGACACTGACATGGTCAACCCGTCGGTTTTCCGGCAGGTTCTGGACTTCATATACACCGGCAAGCTTTTGTCCTCCGATCAGTTCAGTGATCACAATTTCAACGCCCTGCTAACAGCAGCAAGCTACCTCCAACTTCACGACCTGGCAGCTCTCTGCAGAAAGAAGCTTAAACGTAATGGGAGATCCCTCGTGAACAAACCTAGCACCCCAACCAATGGCCGAACTTCAAGGAACCAAAGGCTGTCCTCCACACCTGTAACTCCAAACCAAATGTCAGGTTTAAAAGATGGCGAGAAGGCAAAGAGGCATGAGGAGTTGCTTAAAGAGGATCTGTCGGAAGACGAGATGTTCGTGAGAAACGCCAACTCGCTGAGTCCCTCCACGAGTAAGAACGGAAGCAACGGCCCTTGTGGCATCCAGGAACTCGGCCTGGATCTTTCCAAAAAAAGCCCCTCAGGGAGCACAGCCACCGAAGAAGTGAGTCCCAGTAGCATCCCGCAGGAATCTCCTCAATCTGCCTCTGAATCCATAGCCAACAGTGCCTCATTCGAAGACAACGCCAACACACAGACCGGCGGGGAGCCCATGGAACTGGGAGGAGGAGATTGTGAAGATAGCCAACAGCCTCCTGACGTTGACCAGCATAAAAGCTCCCGACAGGTGGCGCGGCACAGACGGACAACCAAGAGCGAAGGTAACAAAGGCGAAGAGGAACGTGGAATCTTACCCAACGGCGTCGCCAAACGATTAAATGTGGCTGGTGGGGGAAATGGCAAGTCTGAAATATCCTTTGCATGTAAAGTGGACGAAGATGGCTTAGACAATGGACAAGAACAGAGCGATGATAGTGGACACAGTGAGAGCGAAGGAGGGCGGAACAGCGCAAATTACGTCTACCGCCAGGAAGGTTTTGAGCCAGCCCTTGGTGACAACCTATATGTGTGCATCCCCTGCGGTAAAGGCTTCCCGAGCTCAGAGGAGCTGAATGCTCATGTGGAGACCCACACTGAGGAGGAGCTTTACATCAAAGAAGAGGATGACGAGTCCTATCCAAAAGAAGATGAAGTAGAGGCAGAAGACCTGTCTTCGCAGATGACCAACGTCCATTGCACTGAGGCACGCCGCTTCAGCTGCTCGGTCTGCAACAAGAGCTACAAAGATCCAGCAACTCTTCGGCAACACGAGAAGACCCACTGGCTCACTCGTCCTTTCCCCTGCAACATTTGCGGCAAGATGTTTACCCAACGCGGCACCATGACGCGCCACATGCGCAGCCACCTGGGACTGAAACCGTTCGCCTGTGATGAGTGTGGTATGCGCTTCACCCGCCAGTACCGGCTCACAGAGCACATGAGAGTTCACTCAGGTGAGAAGCCGTACGAATGTCAGCTCTGCGGAGGCAAGTTTACCCAGCAACGTAACCTCATCAGCCACCTACGAATGCATACCTCCCCATCCTAAGCCAAAGACCACTTAAGCAGCGGGATCCTCAAGAAAGAGATGATGCACAACTCTTCCTTTAAATAAACCCAAAGCAGGATTGTCCTCTGCTTTTGTTACAGGAGGAGCCATTCAAACAAGATTTCTCAACAGTGGAATGAAAATCAATTGGGTATGATTTCATAGGCTTACGATCATTGTCATTTTTTTTCCGTTTTGCTGTGAATGTAAACCTGGGTAATTGTATGATTCCTTCAGACAAGTCTGAACCACTGCAGTCTGTGCACTGGTTTTGTCCACATTGTGTCTGTGTGGTCTTTACCGGTGTCCAAGAAATACTCCTTTCTACGTTTTTCTTGGTCCTGTTTTAAACTTATCCCTCATGAGAGTACGCAGGTATTTATCTACAACTCTCAGAGAGGTAAAGCTTAGGATGACCAAGTGCAAATATGTATTGCAAATTCAAAGGTTTATTTCTTCAAGGGTCTGACAGTGTTGTTAAAACGTGTGACGTTTCATAAAAGCTTTGTGCATTCAACCAAACATTTCCAGGTAAGCCTGCTCTGTACCCATTGGATTATGCTGGATGTAGATGGGAAGGGGTGTTGCCCTGTATCTTTGATCATAACTGAATCTTCAAGGGTTTGGTGATTTATATTAGCAGCAAAAAACCAACAGAAGAATTCCCACCTACATTTGGACATAAGTCAATGGAAGCGTGCCGAAAAGAGGCCGTGGGCGTTCTTTAAAGCATAGTGTGTAGAGTTTACTCTGAAAGAAAAGCCAAACTTAAAGGTACTTTAGATTACTTTAGATAAGTTATTGATATGCTTCTGTGAATGTTTTAACTGGAAGTTCTGGGGAATGGGATGGTTTGGGTGATGGGTCAGATGGGTTAATTTAAGTGATTATACTTTTCTTTTGGTACATTTCTGTTCACTTGATTTTTGTTTTTCCCTTAATCGAAAAGGCAAGTCCATTTGGTCTTGTAACATTCTACCTCTTAATTCTCAAGAACAATACATTCATTGGACAAACAGAGGTCTCTGAATATAGATGTATAAAGTTTGCAGAAGTTTTAAAGTAGTAATGCCCGTCGTTAAAAGTTTTAAGTTGTAAAAGCATTAATGTAGAAAATAGCTTCTTTAAGGTATTTAAGGTATGAAAGTTTTATGTCAGAAATCCAAAGAGAAAGGTGATGTTGCAAAGAATAACTTGCCAAGTGACTGCTCCTGTAGAATGTCCCAACCAAAGGTCTTCGATTCCACTACAGGAGGTATTGACGTCATTCTGTCATGGTTCTTGACGATGAGCAATGTAGTGGGATGTTAGTTTGTACTTGACATTAACTAAAAACCAATGAACTTCTTTCCTCTGGGCCGCTGGCTTTCCGTTGTTGAAGTTAACATACTGTAGTTTCTTAAAGTGTGTCTTTCAATTTCTTACTTTGTCTGCAGATGAACTTCAGAAGATCTCTTTTTAGTTCAGACCAAGAAAAAACCATAAGTACCTAAAGCAAGTGTTATTGATTATTGTTACATATCAAATATGTTGGAAATCTCTCTGGCTTGAGAAAGTGATGCACTGGATTGCTTCTCAGCCATCAGTCTCCCACAAAATCTGTTGTGATGTTAGTCAAGTGGTGTAGAAACCCTGTTCATTTATTCATATCTGTATTATTTACACATGATGAAAATGTTGAGGATGTTTTAAATTCTGGGTGAATGTTACACTGTTAGGGTTTGGATAAAAGCTGACGGATGCGTTGTAGTCCTGAATTTTCTGTAGTGGCCATCCTCATGTTTTTATTCAGTTCTGTGTTTTTCCATTTCAGTGTATCACATTCCATATGTTAAAGTCTTAATGGCATTTCTTTTGAATGGGTTATTTTTTCCTCTGGTTATTTCTCCAATGTTCTGCGTTTGGACTCACAATTGGGGAGCAGCTATAGTCATGCTAAAAGGAGCTGTTTATGCCTATTTTCCTGGAATCCTCCCCTGTCGCTTAAGCTCACCTTTCAGACCTTTTTTTGTGTAAATCGAATTAGTTCAAGTCAATACATTGGGTTTGTGCTGCGCTTATGCAATTATTGCATTCGATTGTCAATCTGGTTGCATGGGAGATGGACAATAGTTGACAAAGTCATTGATTTAAGTCATCAACGATAAAGGTTTCTTTTGTTGCGTATCCCGGCTTATAAAAGTTTTAAAAGTTTGTTTTGTTACAGTAAAACCAAATGCGCTCTGGTGTTGATAGTTCAATTCAAGGAGACTTTTTTCCTTTTAGTTATACAACGGATTCCAGGAAAAATTCCCAGTGATATCTTGCTGATTTCCAAGCACTTCATTTGAATAAAATCAAGAATAAATGTCATGGGGAATAGGACGCTCGGTTGTTGAGTCCAGCTATAGATGAGGGAATGGGGAAAGCAGAATAAGAATGACAAAATGTTCAAACTGTGACAATAATGTTTCTACTTCAAAACTTCAGGGATGGCTCTGCGTGTTTTGAAATGCGGAGCTTTCGACTACATTTGTACGACTGTCTCAATACTGTGTCAATTTCTGTATTTTAATGAAGCAAAACACTAGTTTTCCTACGAAATAGATTTTACGAGAGTATGTTCCCATTTCAAAAGAAGAAAAACAAAAAAAAAACAAAGCCAGAGATGTTAGCGGTGTTTTACTTTTAAGTTCCAGAGTGTTTTTGAACAAAAAACTTAAAAAAAACCTTAAAAAAGCATTCTAGTTAACGCAAAGTGTACAAAGGAATATGATGAAAGCTCATACCCAAATTTTCAGACTATTTTCTAAACCAAAGCACATTTTGATTGATTGATTGTCTGACAAAAAAAGATTCTTGTGTATAATATCTCATTGTTTACATAAACTCTTACAGTCACAGACCTCAGGTGAGGGGAGGCCAGCGCCAGCGTGCTTCTGCGTAGGTCATCGTGTTAAAATGATTCGTAACTGTGAGTCTTTCCCTGTGAACATAAGCGCTGCGTTCCATTACCCAAACCACTCGACGTACAATTGGCCTTGAAGGTGTGCCGAGGCTTCCCGTACGAGAATCATCCCGCCGTCGACGCCAACATTTGCTGCTTTTGTTGATTTTTAAATATGTAAATACGCATGATTACGACTACGTACACGTTTACCTCAAAGTAATACTTTTTAGGACTTGCTGCATATATATATGAATATAAATGAATATATTTTTATTTCTAGAGTTATTTCACTTCTTTTTTGTTGTTGTAGTGTTCTGAATTGCCTGTATTTTTTGGGTCCACATTAGAAGCAGCTAAAAAGCGACTGGCCTCTCCTCCATCCACACTGGTGCAAACACTTACTGACAGTGTTCACTTTTTTTTATCAAATGTCTATTGTCAGTGCTGAATGTATTTATTTGTTTGATCCTGTTTTCACTTTTGCTAAAGAGTTCACTTTGTGCGAGGCCATGTGTCTTCAGGGTTTGATTTCCTTCTGTAAGCTGAGAGGTAAATAAAACGAAACGGTCGCTTTCACGCCTGTGAAGATAGACATGAGGAATGTATTTCTCCATGAAGTGTCCATCATAAACGCCCTTATCTTGAAGCATGCACGTGCTATGAAACACGCGTTTCTACGGTCCACACCTGAGAGCTGTTTGTCCGTTTAAAATGTGCTCTGTTCGCCTGGAAGGGACCTTTTAGATTGTCAAAGGCCCTCAAGATTGTGTTTTCTGTACAGAACTGGCGGTGTTGTCCCGCGCCGACGTTTAAGGCTGACCCACGATTTTCTTACAAATGCCAGACCGAGCCAAAGGTTTTCCACAAACTCACTTTTTTTGTCGTTCAAATATATTAACCGACTGCATCTTATAATAATAATAATAAGATCAAATCCCTTGAAGCTTTATATGAATGCACTTTCCTGTTCTCACCGAGGTTATTTACATCCATGCGGACGCATCAGTTATTTGAATTAAAAATGTTTACACTTTCATTCCTCGAAGCTTTAAGCAGATTCAAATGGTAAAGAATAGACATGATCGCACGTGTTTGCTGCTAACGTGTGGTTTGTCCTGTTTAAACCGTATCTCGTATAGTATTATGTTGTGACATTGCCTCAGCATAACTGGTGTCAGGCGTTCGCAGGGACCTCGAGTTACCAAACAAACCCAAACTAAACCAAAGCCACGTTCACAAGCATGTGCATAGCAGGTGGGCATTTCCCCATATGGTTCCACTTAAACGTCATATCAAATGCTTTAGTCATAAACTCCGAGACCAATGCTGTGATTCTTTAAGCATTCCATTTACTTCCGTCAGTATTTCACTCGTGAGAGGGAAAGACGTTTCTCTCCATTCGTTGTGTTTTTATTGTCCGGTCAGCCTCGAACGCGGTTCGCAGACAACACGGCGGTTTCACGTTCCATCTCCTCCGAGAGCTTGTATTCAGGTCAGAGCTGCTGCGGCTCATATTCTGTGACATGTGAATTTAAAGTGTACAGAGCTCATCTCACACTCAGTCTTAATGTACAGCTACCAGAAGTCATTTTAGAAACTTTTCATTAAAATCTTGATCAAATAATTGATGCCTCTGTCTGTTTTTGTGTAATGTGCATTCATCAAACTTAATTACGTTACTTGAAGCGTTTTATTTTGACTTTTAATTCTAGAGTAGACAAATCTGAACGCAGTTTGAGACATTGGCATGTCTTCTAAAACTCTTTTGAGACTTTCCACTTGCTCTTTATTTATCATTACTATGTTTGAAAAATTGTTCAGATATCAAATAGATCTTATCTGTGATATCAAATCGTATTTATTGTGAAATATATCAATGCTTCGGCCTGTTTGCTTGCATTGGGTAGATTTCAGTGTAACTGTCCGGCACATATTCTGGGTTCCCCTGAAAATGCAAATCCTGTTACATTAAAGCAATTGAATCTGGGCGTTTTCAAAGCTTGTTCAGGCTTCACCCTGCAGGACGGGTTGAGTCGTGAGCCCAGGGGTCGCCGATGATTAATGACGAGCGGGTAAGAGGGACCCCTGTCCCCTCCCCCCCGACCGGGCTCTTACCGGTCGTGGCATGAGATTCTCGTCTGCCATCTGGGAGCCCTTCAGAGAGCTTCACCAATCAGAGGCGTCGGGCTTCTCCTTCGCCAGCACTTTTCTCTCCCCTTCGCCGGGCCCTCTGCTCTGCATTCTCGGGGCCATTTAGACCGGCCCTCCTTTTGTTCCTCCCCGGGCTTGCCAGTGTATGTCAAGAGGCCAGCGTGCACCTCCCTGCCCCGAGGGAAAAGAGGGTTGGCATTTTTACGGCTGATTCTACGGGGCCATTAAGCCCCGCCTCAAGTGGTGTCACATGCCAAATGACCCTGAATGGGGTCAGTTTCAGGCACAATGAGTTGTATGTTGATGTCACCTCCCCCCACTCGTCCCGTCTGCTAAGTATAGATTAACTATAGACGCATCTGCGGAGAAGCGAAATCACATGCAGATCTTGCGAAGAGCCCTCAAACCCTTGAAAAGCCATTCAGCGTCTATTGCCCATGGTTGTGGCATCTGCTGTGCCATGCAAATTTGTGTTTGAGAATGAATGCATTTAGCGATGCAGATGTTCAAATTTCACACCGTACGTCTCATTTGGACCTATTTTAAGACTGCAGCATCATGCAAGAAAATTGAGATATCATTTTGGGCTTGTAAATCATTCAGTATAACAGTTTCAACCCAAGCTTCTTAAAATATTTCATCAGAGTAAATAAGATAACCCTCCTGAAAGCAGTTTTTGCCTGGCCTCTGGTTTGCATAAAAAGTGTTGCACCAGGTGTCTGCTTTACCAGTACAGCAGCTGCCCCTCGAACCCTGGATTAATGCATGAGGGAGGGGGGGCGGATACGTGCGAGCCCGTCCTGCAGAATTGAATCTATTCTTCTCTTTCTTCTGTCTCTCTTTCACCGCACTGAATGTAATGGCACAGTCTGCCAGGCTGACAGCGCAACGGCCAAAAGAAACGGCCCTACAGGTGGTGGGCACTGCGAGAGTTTAGCATATTGATCCTTTCACATGGAACAGTACAGCAGCCTCTCAAAGCAAGCGAGAGAGAGAGAAAGGCCGGACCTCCACCCCGTCCCCCCGCTCTTTATTTACACTATGCCATGGCGCTATACAAAACAGGCTTTAGGGCAACAGATAATGGGCTCCTTTGCTCAAGGTTGAAGGGACGAGGCCACAAAAGACGCAGAGGAAAAGATTTAATGTGAAATTCTGATGACATGTTTTTTTTCAGCTCTTTATTTCTGCTTGATGTTGTTAGACTGAGAGGGCTGCGATTGATTTTGAAAAATAATGGTGGGCAAAGATCGGGGCCATGACCCAGAAGAAAACAACAATCTCTGAGGTATTAGTAGGTTCAGTAATAACATAAATGAGGCGAAAAATCATTCACATTGATTGCGTGTAATGCTTTTATCCATAGAGATTACGATTGCATCACACTTTCTTTTACATTTGAGTAAAGGAAGAATCCTGGATCGAACTCATGACACTCACCTGAACACTCACTCATGTTATTTCATGTCATGTCATTTCTCGTGTCTGCAGAACACAAGATGTTTTGAAGAATATTGAAAACCATACACCACCAAGCCTTTTGATTCCACAACACCACTGAGACATTTCTCAAAATATCTTCTTGTGTCTTGCAGGTTTGTAAGAGCTAATAAATAATGACAGATGTTTTACTGTTGGGTGAACAATCCCTGTAACGCTTTACGCAGTTCCCAATGTAACAACATCTGACTTGTGTCAGGGGGATAATGGGACATATTTCCACTTGCACTTGCTTATTTACTGGTGAATTACATATCCTTACAATTGCACTCCAGCGCGCTGTTTTAAGTACAAGTCCTGTTAAGCTCTGATCCCTCTGTCACATGCATTTGATAAACATGAATAGGTCACGTGGTCGCGGCCCTTCACCATATGTATGGAGATTCATCACAGCTCCTCAATGACATCATCACATCCACATTCAAAGGCCATTCATCAATGTCACGTTGCGTTAGCTTTCTTTGGTTTTGCTGTTGGCAGAGTGATCTTGTTTTTGGGTCTTTTTTTCGAACACAGTTGCCTGATGTTTATGAACGTGCCGAGCAGTTGTTTGTGGAACTCGAGTTACAGAAATAATCCTATCCTCTTTTTCTCCCTCAGCTGTGTCCAATGTCAAAAGTGTTCATACAAAAAAACTAATAATTCTAAAATGAAATGTTGAAAATGATATTCATTTCGACGTATCGTGTTTTGCGCTTTGCTTTGTTAAACCCCGGTGTGTGAACTGAACTTCACACTCTTCTAAACTTCATTCAGAAGAGGCACCACCATATTCGTATACTTTTATTAAATATGTCAATATTAATATTCGTGTGATTAAACGACGCATGGTGTTAAAATAAACCAGGAAAGGTAATCTATTCTAAATATGGGTTTTATTCAAAGCAATGCATAAGAATTTTTTGAGGGTTAATAAACTTTGGGTACAATTTTTAGCCAAGCCTGCTTGAAAATTTGGGTCAGATGTGTTCTGGGGGTGAGAAAGTTGGACTTTTAAGCAGAAGGTTGCGGGTTCAAATCCCAGTGTCAGAAGACAATGAATGAAGTGCACTTGAGCTCAGTTTACTCTGCAGTGATGATTGTCAACTGTATAATACTTCGCTTTGGATAAAAAATTTTTTTAAAAATGACTCTGAATATCTTTGAAACATATTAAATAGTAAAAAATGCAAACACATGAAAATGTTTTAATATAGTCTAGCAATTAAATATAAGACTACTTTGTTATGGAAGACCAAACATAAAAAACTTTTTTTATAAAACTTTTCTTAAGTATTCCCTCTTGTCTTATTTTGAAATCTTGCTTAACCTTACTCTTGGTGGAACAAGTAAACCACCTGAATAATCTCACAAGTTCTAGGCATCGGGGTGATTTTATTTCAGGCAATAACGTCACTGGAAATGATGCCAGATAGATTTGTAACAGAGCTAAAAATATTGAAATATTATGATTACATGCTGGTATGATGGTGGAAGCCGTGTGCGATGAAAATTCGGTAAACAGTTTATTTTTGTAAATATATACATGTGAGTATATATGTATGCCTTAAACACTCTCTGGCACATCAGCCTAAGGGCAAAGTATTCTTTACTTGCTGTCATGACGACAGCCAGCACATCATATCCCATAATCCCTTATCTCATTAAATAAAAGTATAATGTGTACATCAGGCCTCACCTACAGTTCCTGTAAGTACACTGTTTACCATGCTGTTACTGTTCTGTAGCTCTACACTGCAGTAAATGCAGACGCAGGTAATGAGATTCATTCTGCTCTGTGTCTGCATCAAATCGTATTTGCAACAGTGTCCCTGTAGTATAATTGTTAGATATAAGTCATGGGATCGGACCTAGGGAACACACATACTGCCGAAGAAAGGTTTTATGCGTCTTACACGTAATTGTAACACAACCCAATCACCTTTCTAAACAATGGCAAACATCTGCCCCCCACCAGCCGTGTCACGGGCCGGGGGGGCTGAAAATTGCCCTGTGGTGAATAAACGGGCACGTTTGAGGAGGTGAGAGATCCACCTCCCCCATCCTTGAGTGCAGTGGGAGCCGTTGCCATAGCAACCCACTGTTCCTGTTCATGTACGGATGTAAAAGTGAAATTCCTGGAGACAGCGTGGCCTCTATTTCACAAAACCTAAACACTTAAATCACGTGCTGGAGTTGGAAACCGTACAGAAGTTTACTTCGATTCAACTTTGGTCCGGACACGCACCAGGGCCAAAGGGCAAAATCACCAATGCGTTCCCTTTAATGCTGATGTAAATAATATTCATGAATTATTGATCATAATGTCAAATTGTCCACAGTTATCTTACTAATGTTAAATGAGATTGAAATACTTTGTTTGTGCATTATTAAGTATGCATTTCCTAAGATGTTACTATTCCACCAAGAGTCTCTGATAACAAATGTTTGGAGGCCAAATAGAATTTATAATAAAGCTTGCTTTAAACACAAGTGCAGAATAAAGTTATTTAGGTTACTGCAGGTTTAAATCTAAGTAGAGAATTCATGCACGATAAAATATGTTTGTAATGCGTGTCCTTGTAAAGATTAGCTCAGCATTTCTTCAGTTGCCTGCATCAACCGATGAAATATTAATGCAGACCCATCCTCTCTAAATGACACACAAAACACAGTTTTACATCCCATTTAAGAAAACCAGGGGCTAAAAAATTCACAAGAAACATGTTTGTCTTTTATATTTTGTGTTTATATTTGTGTAACTGATCTCTGGTTTTCTATTTCTGTACACGGAGACATATATTTACGCTAACAGCCATGAATGAATAGTTAAAAGTGCAAATGTGGACTAACAGCGAGTATCATTGGTGACAGCTTACAGCAGATAAATAATTTTTTTTAATGACCAACATCAAAATGAGTAAAATGTAATGGTACAGCATAACATCAGTTTCACACAGAACACGGTTCAACAGGTGAATTGATTGTCAATGATGACGCTATGGATTAAAATACACAAGATAAACTTCAAAATACACAGAAGACCCTTTGTTTCCATATTTCTTATTAGGCATAGTTTTTCATTTCCATTGCCACTAAGTTGTATGCAGCTAAAATAATCTCTGAGTGACATGAAAATGAATCTTAAGACTAAAGATTGTTTTTCTAAAGATTATATTAAATCTATTCACCGATTAAAAATCATAACTCTACAGCACATTTCTGTAAACCTCAAGTGATACTCTTCTTTTGACTACTATGAAGTCACTTCCTTATTTGTGTTGCAGCTAGTATATAAAAAAATACATGCAAAATATTCATTGAATGATGAATGATCAGCAGCTGTGGGTTACGTCTGGACACGATTTTCTTTTTTTAGTTTAAAATCCCTGTTAGGAGTAAACACACATAGCCAAAACATAGAGATCATATTGACCAACATCTAAATTTTGCAATTGAAAGTGATTATTTTCATGATAGTTGTGTTCACATCTACAATCTTTATTCGTATTACAGCAGAGCTACTGAGATTTTAGGATGTATAATTATAATGTAGCATTTTTTCTGTTCATTTTGAGTTGAAATACTATCAACACAAGTTCTTGTTTGGTTCCGAAAGCTTCACTCCCGAACACAACGTTCATAGAAAATACACTCTACATGCACGCACGCACACAACCACACACACAACCACACACACACAGATATTTTGCATAAAACAGATTCGCTGACGGCGTCTACAGTGCAATTTCTGCCCGTCTTAGAAATGGCTTTCTTGAAGTCGGGATTTTAACCCATTTGTAAAGTTTCAAGTAGAGTTAAAGGATGTTTTCATACATGTGGAATGTCAAAATTCTGTAACGCACCAACATCATGGCTGATGCCTTAAAGGGAAATTAGAAAACTGGAAGTGACACACCTGGACTCTGAGATCAGGCAGGTGAATTATTCATATCTATAAAGTGCTCGTCATTATGGATTCTAAGGGAATGATGGTGGCTGCTGATGATGGACGATGAAGAAGATGTAAAGGTCGGGTCTCAGTAAGGGATTTGGTTCTGGTAATACTGCAGCATGTCATATGTTCTGCTCCTGTATTAAAGAAAAAAAAGAAATATCGAACGATTTGTGAATATGATAATTTTATAGTGAAAAAAAAAACATGGATGAATTGAAGATTACCTGTTGCTGAGGAAACAGCGTTCTATTATTTTTATCATGAAAGCTGCCGCTTCTTTTTCGCTCATGTTAGGGTTAAACCTTTGCCTGCCGAACACAGTTAAGAGGTTTAACAGCTGTTAACACATCATCAACCCTACATAACAACATTGGAAACATACTTCAGATATTTGATGGTTTGTCCTCTGAAACAGGGCAGCCCTGTGTCCAGCATCAACGTCACTAAAGACACCACAGCATCCATATATGGCCTGGTGTAAAAAAATGCAGAGTTCAGGCATTTACTGATAAAATTTAACATGAAACATGTCATTACACTAAACATGGATATTTAAAGGGAACAAAAATAAGAAAGAGGGCAGCAAAAATCCTGCCCGAACACGCTCGACCCTCAACACGTCCGAGCGTGTCCGGCAAGTCTAAGGACACTGAAATATTGAAGAGCGCCACATCTCACCTTACAGCCAGGTATCCGCGCACACACATCTCCATGAACCATTTAAATGGTGTGGCCTCCATCTTTCCCCCCATGATCATCACCATTTCATCTGTCAGTTTGATGTCAGGCTCCCAGCCCAGATTCCCACCCGGAGAACTTTCAAACATGAAGCCGAAATCTGCAAGACACAAACATTCAGTTTAGTTGTAATTCTAAGTTTTGATTGCAATGAAACTGCAATCGACAAACTTTCTTTGGGTTAAAAATAAACAAAAATCTTCACCAAAGTTCACTAGGAACTTTATGTTTTATAATTTGGGTTACAAATAGAAGGAAATGTTAGTTTTCACATAATTTGGCATCAAATATTGTAAAGACAAGTATGAAAAGTAACCTGCAATTTTATGTTTTAGACATAAACAAAGATTAAAAACTGATCAATTGCATCTTTTAAAACAAAATAAAACACAAGACAGAGATGAGAATGATAATGACCAATGTGGATGAGATGCCCTTTGCTGTCCAGCATGATGTTTCCGTTGTGTCTGTCTTTGATTTGTAACAGAAACAGCAGAAGACTGTACGCTGCCATGCTGCGAATGAAGTTATATCTTGCCTGTAAGATTCAGAAAGAGAAAACCTTATTTATAGAAAACTTAACACGTATTAACATGCCAAGCAAACCCAGCATTCTTACACAGAAAACCTAAAACCATAATCCAAAGCAGAAATATATAACAACAACCTTCTGGAAATCCAGCGTGGACTCATCTCCATACTGGTTCCTGAAGTAATCATACATGCCGAAGTCAGTCTGTCGGCCAAGCTGATCACGGGACTTACAATCTGGGATGCATTCAATCACGCCACACTAAAGAACACACAGAACACGTATGAGCAGAAGATATACACATGAGCAGTAATCAGAGATTGGAAGGACAAGGACTCACTCCAGGAGCGGTGGCCACAACACGATAGGGAAACACAAATAGATCCAAACCAACCAGCTGGAAGATGTTCTTGAAGAGTCCGATGATCTGCAGGGCCAGCATGTCCTGACACAAGACAAATGTCGCTTTAATCTTTTTGTCAATAAAAACTAATCCCATATATCAGAAGTGTTTGCTTGATTTCATTTTTTAACAAACCTTTTTAATGGTAATAAATATTTATATTTACTAATACAGTAATGAGAAGGAGACGAGACACACACCTGTCTGCAGTCATCCCCCACTTTAAAGATGGCCGCTTGCCAGCAGATTTTCGGAGTCGACTCAGAATCCTCATCACCTTCATCCAGAGAATCTGAGGGACAGCGGAGACCTGTATACGGCCGACATGTGGTTAACATCGTGACAGAACCCATCATATAAATGTGTATAAAGAGACTCACCCTCTTTCTCCAGCTCGCTTACTCCGCATCTCTTTACTTTGAATTTAGCCAGATAAGGGGCTTTAGCAGCACTTTAAAAACATAAATCAATAACTGTGTAAATCAATCTAGAAGTGTAAACATTCGAGGTGTTAAAGCAAAAGAGCACTAGAGGTTATCATGGTCTGTAATGTTAGTAATACCTCTGCATGGGTGTTCCTGACTTGTAGTCGATATCAAGGACGATTGCTTCTGGATTGCTGGGTAAATAGCATCCTGAGTCGTAAAACAAAGATACATGAGAGATGTATTTAGTCGCAAACGACTACTTTTTAACCGACGAAACACTTACCAGCTTGAACTTTGATTTCTGACAGCGCTTTTAAACATGCCCTCTTCCTCTCGTCTCCTTTCGGAACAGGCCTGAAAAAACAAAACAAATATTAAGCAAGAGGCGCTTATATCTTTGATAAGTCAGCATCTTTCAGAATCATACTTGATGATAGCGGAGACGTTGGTGATCTTGTTGAAGAAATCAAACTCGCGCTGGTAGAAATCTTTAGCGGGACCTGACAGAGACTGCGTGATCTCCTCCATCATCTGCTCCAACAGCTCACCGATGTCCGCTAGACCCAAACACAAAACAGACATTTCTAAAAAAAACCTTCACAGGTGTCTAATGTTAAAACACTGTGTGTTGGTTACGTACGGTCTTTTTGAATGCCCTCCTCATCCAGGTAGATGTTAGTCTTCATGTTCCATATGAACTGATGGGCAAGGAGCTGGGACTTCTGTGCGGCCCACAAGATGTACTCCCGCACGTAACCCATCTGTCAAAAACATGGAGAAGTTACATGAACATGTTCACCAATGCCCGGGGGTGTATGAGTCAACCCATTGTCTGGTGTTGGGTGGGGTGGAAGGTTCGGATCAAAGCTCATCTCCATCTTACCTTGTCATAGCGTAGAGCTTGAACGATTTGAGGAATGTAAAACAAAATGGCGTCCTGAAACGACACAATGGCAAAGCGTTAAATCTGTCAAATGTTTAGCGGTGGAGGGGTCACAACGCCACCCTGCTGGCACATACCGGAGGGAATGAACGTAGGACTTTGACTCCATACTGAGCGGTCAGCGGATGAGGTGGATACATGCTGGAGAAGTAAGATAGGCCAGTGGGGGGGTCAGCCGGGGCCCAGCACAGAATGTGACTCAACTCTGGAGAATCTGCATCAATCGTGTGCCACGTCACCAGAAACTACAAGAACCAAAACAGGATTTTTAACATATGCTGGTATAACTTCTTACAGTTTGTTCTCAAATAGTCTTAACCTTCACAGTATTATTATAGCTCATAAAACACAGAGACTACTACAGGCATTTTCACACCTTCACCGCCTCGGGTACATCACTGACAGCACCAGGATCAAGTCGAACCAGACGGGTCACTTCCGCCACGATGGCATCTGCATTTTTAAACCTGAAAAGTTCAAAAACACCTTGTGGTATATTTCAATTCAAAAACATAATGTGAATTCTGGAATTTCTCATTCTCATATTGTAGATAAAAAAATGATATCCTCTAATGCTTGAAAGTGAAGGTTCACTCTAAAATAAAACTTAAGTCATCATTTAATCACATTGAGTTTTTCGAAGTCTGTTCACTGGTCTGTTGTGATATACACAAGAGAAATATATTTGGAAGAATGCTTAGAACCAAACAGCTCTGTGATCCTAGAGAGAACCATAGTATGATATTTTGGGAAATGTAGGACAACCAGTTCTGGGGTACTTTTGACCACCATTGTAGATTTTTCTACTTTTTGAGTCATTGGGAGTTGATACAAGCATTCTTCCAAATATCTTTATTGTTGTTCAACCAAACAAAGAAATGTTGGCAGATTTGAAACAAACAGATAGTCATTCATGACAGAATTGTCATTTTTGGAAGAACTATGCCTTAAAAATATAAATATTGCACATATTCTTCAGTGATGAAATAAGAAGAAATAAGATGAGATTGTAAGGTGTACCTGGCCGGCAGCTGTAGTGCCAGATAAGGAGAGATACTCCAGGCCAGATTAACATTATCTTTCCACTGTTTCTCACTCAGATTGATGTATTTGGACCTCCAATTAGAGATGCTGGTCTCAACGGACTGCTCTGTGGCGATGCTTAACTCCTGCGTGGACAGCGGGTTATACCATGTGGTCAGTCGCTCGATCTCGCTGGCCTGAAAGACAAACATAACACCTGGGACTAAAAACGTGGTTTGTAAATGATTTAATGAACATAAAAAGAATGAGAAAGAAATGCAACGTACAAGTAGAGCCAAGAGCAATGTCCTGCGTTTCATGTAGTATTTGTGTAACTGCGTGCCTCTGTTGCTCTTTTTGGACATGCCTAGAAAAAAATAACATTTCTTAATACTCTAGTTAAAATCACAGAAAAAAATTAAATCTCATTGTCTAATGCAGGTTGTTGTGTGTTTGACCTGATTTTTTGGATGTGGTGGACATGCCGCTGGAGAGAGGATAAGTGTTGATCCAGCCCTGAGCGCTCTGCTGTCGTGAACCCACAGTCATGTCCATATTATTCCTGGGATCAGTCGCGTTCATCACTGACAGACTGTTTAGAGACGGGTCCTGGTTATCTGTGAAAGATAGACAAAGTAAACCAATGCATTTCTCTTCATTTTATTCTCCCAAGGACTGTTCAACCAAAATGATGTCACCTTATACCACCCTTATGTCATTAAAAACTTGTATGACCCTTTCTACAAAAGAAAATATTTTGAGAAATGTTTCAGTGGTTCTGTTTCCATTCAACTGACTGCTTCAGTGTTGTTTGCTTATTTTTCAAGATATTTTTTTGTGTTCTGTGGTACAAAGAAAGCCATACTGGTTTGGAATGGCATGATGGTGAATAAAGATTGGACGACATTTTTATTTTTGGGTGATCTATTACTTTAAGGTGAAACATAAGTGAAAACATATGTCACCTGTCACCCTAATCAAATATTTTCTATAAATAATAATTTCTCATTATAGTCTTGTAAAAATGAGACCTGGACATGTTTTTTAGTCCATCATTCCAGCACTTTCTCCATTATAATCATCACCACACAGAATCCAAATATATGACCATGTGAAGAGTAAATATGAAGCGAAGCAGCTGATTGGGGTTCTGTTTGGTGATGTAAGCACATCATATGATGGAAAGGCTTAAAGGGACTGATATTGGTAAATTAGTTGTTTGCTTTTGAAATGATCATGCTTTTTACATGAGAGCGCTAATGTTCTGATGAATTCATGTTTCATAATGGTAAGAGAGGGTGGTGGCGGCACAGGGGGTGGAGAGCGGGACGGAGCCATTTCTCAATCTGCGTTAAGCAGCAAATTGATAAACAGGTCAGCCGGGATGACTGTCGTGCACTTTCATATCGCAGGGTTCAAATTTGCGGGGATGAAAAATGGAACCGCGTCAACATGCTCCTGCTGTACTGAAGCTGCACAGTCTTAGCGAGGGAGCCTTACTTAACATCGATATCGGAGATGTGCTGGAAACGATAAGCGATCCGAAAATCCCAGCGGAAAGGGAGCTTTGAGGAGGATTGGTGCCAAGCTCACCAGGTGGCACGAGTTGACTAGCTGCTAGGTACTTCTTATCGGAGAGAATGCTGGCATAGAATCGGGTCATGACGCTGATGTCCTCTCGGAGACGCTTGTCCCCCTGTGTAGGGAACTTGGACACGACACTGAAAAGATAATTATGATTCCATATACTTAATGTGACAAATTTGATAACATAATAAAGCATGAATAGGATGAATTTTATTTTTACCTGAAGTAATCAAAGGCGCTGGAGTAGATCTTTTCTCGCAGGACATTGCGGATGGTGGCGTTGGTCACGACATCAGAGTGCAGTAAGGACAGTCCAAGTGTCAACAACCTGCAAGTGGAAAAACAGGGTAAGTGATCTGTTTTTATAGATTGGAGCACAAAAAGTGGAAAGAAGTGGAATGCTTTTACTAACCTAAAGCGAGGACCAATGGCAGCCACGTGTCGGTTTAGGCCACCTTTTGAGCCTCCGACATTAAGGGACAGAGACCTCTGCATAAGACTGCCAAAGATCTCCACTTGATCTGCACTACAGTACTTGGCAATCTCAAACCGCTGAACCAGGAACTGTACAATGAATAAATAATGTCCATTAAAAACATATTTCTTTTGACGACCCAATTGGGCAATTAAGTTTGGTTCTTTTAAACATTGACAACACTGCCTGTACTATACTGTAACTTCTATTTATTTTAAAAAAGTATTTAAGGAATGACCCTCGACACCACTGAGAAGAGACATGTTTCCTCTTAAGGAGACTGAAGCTATTTCTGTTGAAACATTAGGGGATATACAGAAGAATAAATTAACATCCATGCATTGCACATGGCCATAAGCCTCAACAGATGAACCAGTAACCTCAATCCAGATGTAGTGAGGTGTGACATCGGGAGGGCAGGGAATGGGCTGGCTCTCCTCAGAGGCCGCGAGTGGATCCGCCTCCTCCTGCGTGTCAGAGAACAGCCCCATCTTTAGCTCTACGGTCATCTGCCACGCACCGGCCATCTCCCGCATGAACTGATCAAAGGATAGTGAGAAATCCATCGACATTTGGGTAACATCTACATTGTAAACTCATGGAACAGGCTTGTGGGTCTTACCGGGACCTCTAGTCCAGTCCTGGCCGCCAGCAGCCATTCCCAGCAGGCTATAGCAGTTTCCATACCATTCTCTGTGAACATTTTTAATGGTGACCAGCACAGGTGATGAAGAAGCTGAGGGTCACACTCTACACAAACCAAAAAATAGACACAAAATCAACATTACATCATATTAGAACTAATTCAGTGTTTAGCGTGTGCACCATGCCTGTGGAGCTGATCAGAAGAGCGGAGAGTTTAAACATGGCTTCAGTAAAAGCTTCCGGCTGCCCTTGATCCAGAGCTTCATTCATCTGATGGATCATCAGCTTGTTCAGATCAGACGTGCTCCTGGTGGCCTCTGAAAAATTGATCATGCCTGCCACCTGAAAACACGAGATCATGCTGATTATAACATGCCATGAAACCAAAATTTGGCATTTAAAGACAGAGAGGAACAAATGCACACCTCTCCAGCATAACGGTTTCTCAGATTGAGGGAGGCCATGAAGTTGGAGTAGTCTTTCTTGACACACGCAGGTCTCTCGGTGAGCTGAGTGGTCTGCAATGAACACACATACAATCAAATTCTAAATACAATCAAGTCTAAAATATCCTACGTTTTTTGTGTCTCTTTTGTTTGTCATCTTACACCCAAGCTGGTGCTCTGCCGGTTGTATCCAGCGAAGTGAAGAATACTCTCTGTTGCCATGGCGAGACCTGTGTGCTGGGACAGACCCGAGACCCAGTTCTGATGTTTATTAAGGTATTCCTGTGGAAAACAGAAGCGTGGTCATTATTCTAAGTGTCAGAGACCACTCCCAAACTCCAGATGTCCACATTCAGACCTGCAGGTGAGATTTGGTGACCGATGGTGCCCATTTCATAGCCTCTTTCAGGATTTCCCCACAGCGGGCTGCAAAGTCTTTCACTATACTCTATGTGAAACATAAGATATTACACCTCTAAGAAATATATTCAAAGAACGGCAGGTTTGAGTTCAGTAAAGTCAGGAAGGACAAAATTGTTTAAAATGTGTATTAGGACATCTTTACCTCTCTGGCCTCATATGTATCAGGAACTGTAATGCGGTACGGGATGTCAGGAATGTCATAATACGGCTGATCTTTGTGGATATCCTGGAAGAAAGTATAAGTTAGGAGTGCTTCATAAGCATTTCTGAAATAAAGCACGGATGTTAGACAGATTGAAGAGGGAGAACCTACAGCGCTCAGAGAAAGAGAGAGTGTCTGTAAGATATCCAACATAGTCTTCAGTACACGGCCGCTCCAGAGCAGGTGAGGAAAACTATAAGAACATTTGAGAAAAGTTCATATTGAGGTTCAATAATATCCATTTTTGATTGGAGAAACAAACATACATTTCCATTTGTAATTCTAATTGAGACATTAAAGACACCTTTTCCATGCTGGTTTTGTACTAAACATCAGAATCTGAATCAGTTCAGTAAAAAAGCTTAAAATAACTTACGTTTCGGCGAGACCTGATAGATATTTGTCGGCCACGCGTCTGATTCTCTTGTGAATGTGGTTGAAATTGACCAATAGGAACTGAGCGTGACACTCTAACTCCTCCTCATGAGCTTTGGTCTTGGCCTAAGAAGAAAAATTAGATGCAAGATGGCTGCAGGTCATGCAGTCGTCCCGTTAAAATCTTTTAATATTTTAATTACCTTTTCAGCCATCATCTGCAAAAATACATCGAAAACCTTATCACCCACTGCGATGACACACTGCATCATTCCTGTAAAAAACACATTCACAACAATCACGTCAAGTGAACATATTCTCTCTTCATGACATGCAATGTTTAATGTTAAGTTATGAACTGATGAAATGTTGATGTTTGAAACTCACCAGATTTGTCTTTCTGTATGGCTCTGTCCTCAAAATATCGAAACATGACCTGGAATCGATCTGATTCCAGCGAGCGTAACACCCTGAGGTTACAGAAATGAGATTTCATGTGACTTCTGTCAAAGTGTTTAAAAAAACATGATCAGATATGGGTTTTCATACCTCATGTATTCCAGTCGATAGACAGACAGCAGGTAGGTGGACATGGCGAAGTCCAGTTTATTAATAAGAGCTGCGACTTCAGGTGGTGGATCCAAGAGATTTATGATGGTGCTTCTCAAATCATTCAGCTCAGCCTACACATGTCAAATTCACAGATTTAATGAAAAATATTTACATTTATTTTTCCTATTCTACATTATATATAGCTTTTAATTAACCTTACATTGTCTAAAATGTTAAACTGTTTTTAGAAATGTTTATTTATGTATTGCTAGCTTTAGTGGAGATGGAAGATCTTGCAAGGAGAAAGTTGAGCTGTACCGGAGTGACGGTATCATTCTTGAGGGCAGAGTTATACTGCAGTTCTGAACGCAGCGGCTCTCCGCTCGGAAAGGTCAGCAGGGGAGATTTAGTTGCAATCTCACACACTCCCTCATACCACTCCTCCGGCCACAGACCTGATGAAGACACCACCAAACATCATATAGTACACAAGTGTCGTCTTTCACGTATAAAAATGAAACTTGAAAATAAATGACTAATATCTTACCTGAGCCCTCAACAGCGAATCCCATGACAACAGAATACAGCCAGAAATCTCTGAAGAGCTTCTGTAGTCTGGGTTTGGCCTCTTTTATGGCCGGCAAACGTCTGGTCAGCTATAAGTAACCAAACAACACAACTCAAAAGGTTTCAAAAATTATTTATTTAAGGACAGAAACCTGTTTCCATAAAGTATCACTCACCACAGCGATGACAGGAATGAGAACTCCTAAATTACCTGCGCTACTGGACGCCTGAGGATGAATGCATAACAAGACACATTACACAGAAGTCTGAATTTACAGGTTGTCTGTACTCAGCTGTGTTTTAGTAGTGGTACCTTGAGGGCCGGACCCTTCTCGCTGGCTCTCTCGCTCGCCCGTTTCCCCTCCAGCCCCAGTTGAACAAAGAGCTCTAGAAGATTCACCAGAAGCTCATCTACCATCTGCTCGGTCTGCATGTTCGCTGCAATGTTGGCCAGCGCGTTGATCACGGCCAGAGAACAGTGTCTGTGCATGTGTTAAGCCAAAATATTACTGGTTAAAAATATTAGTCTTTTCAAAAAAAGAAAGCAGAAAATATTTTTTTTACCTGTATCCGTGATCTTTGTAGTCTTTGGTCGAGTAGACCATAGAGCTGGCCTTCACGCTGATCTGCTGGAACAAGTTCCACACTTCTTGATAGATGTATTGCTGTTGTAGTAAAACAAAAATAAAACATTATCACCATAAGAGAAAAACAAATATGTCTGACAAGGTTTATTACATCTTAGACAAAGGGATAGAAGTACAGCCGTACATTTCCAGTGATGACCATACAGCCCAGCTGGTCAATGATCAGAACGTCGAGCTGAGATGGCGGCTGGCAGAACTTCTGCTGGAGAATCTGAAGAATGGGCTCCATGACGCGTGGAGTATCTCTCAGAGCAACTGCGATGTGTCCTAATGCTCGTATGGTGTGATCGGGGATTAGGTGGGCATCCCTGAAGAACAGAAGACAAACACACTTCTCTTATTTCATAGCAACTAAAATGGATGAAAGCAATGCTTTAAACAAAACGTCAAATATTCGTCAAACAAAGTTTCAATCTATTATTTTATATACGACAAACATAACAATGTTTAAGCTTTCTTTTTTGGAAATTTATTAACAAATAAACATTAATTTCCAACTGGAAAAAAAGAGTACAGATCTGTTATATATCAACATATTGTCAACATTGTAACCATTCATAGCGGATGATGAAAAAAGGTGTAATATGTTTCTTCACTTCCATGGCCTTGCTTGTTTCAATGAATGATTATGACAATAACTTTCATTTTGTTTAATGTTTTGTGATAACATGATAAAGGTTAATTGAGCCTCTTCACTTATTAACATACTTATCGTTTTCTTGAGAGATGTACAGACGGTTGGAAAGGCTGGCAAGAAAAGCCTCCACAATGACAGAGTCCATGGTCAAACCAGACTTCAAACACCTGCACATAACCACATAACCAGAAGAGTTACTTATTACGAACTAGTCACTTATTATATAGTAAAAACCCCATTTCACAAATGTTTAACAATGGGTTTTTTCTTAGAAATGTTGTGAAAGACGTTCACCTGCAGATGTTATCGATTGAGATGTCTCTGAGCTGCTCGTACATGGACGGTTGGCTCTTTCTACTGGAGTGTGAGCTGAAGGTGGACTGAGAGTGCTCATTGGTCACATGGATCTTAATGTCCCCTGTGCCTGCTTATGATAAGAGTTACAGAAACTTTTCAATTTGATTGTTCTATAGTTTGTTGTTTAAGATACATAGGGTCAAAAGGACGTGGGGGAGTTCTCACCTGCAGCATACTGACTGTGATACTTATAGAGTTTAACAAGCACAGGTGAAGGAACCACCAGGAAATCTCTCAAAGACATTGTGACTGAATGAGCCACAACAGGGAAACGCTCACACAACCGACCCAGTCCCTAACACACACAATCACAGACAGTGTGAGAAACAGCACTGGCAAACAAAAACAAACACACACAAATATAGACGCAAACAAACAATGTATATACAAAAACATACAATCAGTCACAGCCAAACAAACAGAAACACAGACCCAGAAAGCACACACACAAAAAACAGACAGACACACAAGCACGCACGCATTCACAAACAAAAACACACACACAGACAGACAGACAGACAGACAGACAATCACATACAAGCACACACATAAACACAAACACACACGTGTAAAAAACATACTTACCCAGACAAGCATACACACAGGCACACACAAAACAAAAAAAACAGGCAAACAAAAGCGACGCAACGAGACAAATAAACGTACATATTTCCAGACAAATATACATATCTAGACCATCACACGCAAACACAAAACGAACATACAAATCAAAGTCAAACATACACAAGTGTTTGTGTGATGTTATGTTTGCGGGCCAAGCACAAACCTGTAGACAGCAGATGAGCAGGGGCATGTGAGCAATGATCACTTTACTGGACGTCTTGGACTGCAGTTTCTCAGACAGTTTAGTGCAAAGGTTCTCTGCACCTATGGAAATACCCCACAAACACAAGTTCAGATTGGTGACATCTTACATATGTGGTACCTGAGGAATAACCTCAGCCTTACCCTGTTCCTCTGTGACGGCCCAAACCATGAGGTCCACACAGGCGGCGTTGGCCTGACAGCGAAGTTTGAGCGGGTTTAGTTCGCTTTGGAGATACTCCACGTCATGTAGAATCCTCTGAAGCTCAGACTGACTGCTGCTGAACTGCTCCAGAACAAAATCATGAACCTCCTTCACAAATGCTGTCTGGAGATCTGAATACATATTCATGTGACAAAGTAAATCATTGGCATATTACATACATAATATTTATTTATATACCAAAGACACGGATAAAATATTTGATTTGATAATTATGTGATGTTTACCTTTCATGTAGTACAAAGTGTCTCTCAGCATTTTAAAGATGGCCACATACAGTGGATCACTGAATGTCTTGTAAAACAGATTTGTCGTTGGATTCATCTGTGAAGAAAAACAAATGATAATCACACTGTCTCTTTGACAGTTCAAACCAAAAGCAGAAATGCAGAATGAAAGCAGATACCTCCAGCACTTCTGTCATAGCACGATCCAATGGCTTCATAAAGGATTCTGTAACAAACTGCTCGACCTGTCCGAGATGGGAAAGAAACAGACATGTTGTACAGAACAGCATGAGGGTGCAGGTACGACAGGATGTCACAACCAGCACTGACCATCTGCAGAAGCTGTCTCAGTAAATCCTGAGGTGCATCAAACTCTTTGCTGGTACTGCCCGTAAAGAGAGGAGACACAGAGAAACTGGAGCTGATGGTGGAAAAATAGTAGTCTGGATCCACAGCGCTTCCGTCTGGGAGATACGAGCCTGCTGGAGGAAAACGACAGCTGGATGAAGTTCAGACATAGAATGATAAAAACCATGCAAACAAGCAGGGCCCGCAAAAATATTTTTTTCCAGGATGTCAGGATGAGTATTTTTAAAACACCTAGAGTGCATTGATATTAAATATTTTATATTTTTTACCTTCAAAATAAGGAGCGGAGGGGTCAGAAGGTGAACTTGGAGGAAGTCCGGCACGCTCAGGACTGGCCTATCAAACAATGAAATAAATGAAAAAATGTACCTAACCTAACATCACACTCCATTTCACATCAGACACTCATACCCTTACTTTAACTGTGATTGTGTCTGAATTCTACATCTTACTGAACATAGACTGCCATGTTTTGGATTAAACCTGACAATTTTAAAAACGCAGACACCCCCTTGTGGTGAAATGCACCTGTACCTGCTGAGAGATGCTGGACACGCTGCTGGTTTTGCGTCGCAGGGTGTCGCTCTGGCAGACTGTGAGGAAGGAGCTAGGGAGGATGGAGCGGAAATCATTGAAGGATCTCCGACGGGTCACCTCCATCTCACCTGTGCCCAGAGGCTGAGGGCACACCCTTGGGAACAGTTTGGACAGCAGGGGCTCTTCAGTGTTGCTGTAGCGACCAAAGGCTCGCACCACGCCAAGCAGACAGGGTACAGTGTATTTACACAGATATTCTGAAGACGTCAGATGCAATGGATCATCATTTTACATCAGCATGAAGAAACATTCATAATTGCATCTAAATGTATTCTATTATATAGACATGAAATGTGTACAGAGTGACCGACCTTTATCTTGACCTTCAATATTCTGACAAGTTTCCTGCAGAACCTGCATGAGATTCATTACAGCCTCCAGAATCTGAAAGACACACTCAGTGTTGTTCTCTGTAGACCTTTTAAATAAACATCCCATGACACCAACTTTCCAATCTCAACATTGGTAAACAGGACTCACCTGGATTCGCATGGACTCATCCATCTGGGCAACATCTGAGAGCATCGTCACCAATCCAAATGAAAAATTCTCTGCAACAGGAAGTGTGTCTGAAAATGCAAATGATAGTTTATAAGCAACCATGCGTTTAAATATAAAGATGTGACATTCAAGAGACATTATTAACCTCTTCCTCTCCTTTCTGAAGACTCTTCGATCCATTGCACCCTGGGCAATCCCTTCAGCAGACCCAGCAGATATGGTACAATAGCCTCTTTATGCTGCAGACAAACACACAGCTCAGTTATAACTCCAGAAATATTAAACGAGGGGTTCATAGAGGTGTATGACCATCGGTACCTGCAGATCAGACTCTACAAGAAAGATACCCAGAGCGATCACAGCATCTCTCCTCCTCTCATCCAGCTGGAAAACACCACGGATGTCCACGGGACACATGCATTGTAGCTTCTGGACCTATATCATCGCATGAGTAAAAGCGTACTTAAACATGATTTTCATGCAAAAAAGTGCTGTTTTTGTGACAATGATTTAAGTTGCAATGTGACGTATATGAAGACACAAAAGCTCACCTATGTTTCATAAAATCAATTAATGTATACTTTGATACAGGCTATGATATGTGTTTGATTGACGTGCTGATAACAAAATACAAAGCCTAGATGTGTTTGTGTGAATGAGGGTCAGATGTCATATGGACAAGTGTTACAACACATCCCCATCAGTTTGAAATGGGTGTGTATGAAGTCAGCTAATATTATTTTATTAACAGAACCCAACATAAGAACGACATTGAAATAAGCACAAAATATAACAAAGAATATCAATAAGATGTCAATAGTAAATTATTAAAAAATAAGCAAAACTGAATATACCTATTGAGTTTAATTTTAACAAATGCAAACAATGAGTAAATTGATAATACATTTGTCAAAAATGGAACAATGAAGGAACTTCCGTTAAAGTGAAATGAATGATGTATAATTGACTTTAAATGAACACAGTGTAAATGTCAATCTTCCCATGAACATCTCAAGGTTTTTAGTATTCTTTTAGCACACATCTCAACTTTTGGTTGTTTAAATAACCATGTGATCTCTGTTTAAATATTAAGAGAATTATCTTTATTTTACTGCATTATTTTCATAGTTTAGTTTTTATTTTAGGATTGTCACATCCAACACTTCATTTTGCTCATAAACACACACATGAATTTTAAAATATAGATAATATTTCATATTCTATAAAGAGCGATCCCTTGGTCATTTGTTGGATATTTTTGATTCTGGATTGTACATAATAATTCAAATAAACCTGAAAAGTTTGATGTCTGCTGTGTCTCTTTTGTCACGTTCATAACGCAGGTAAATGTATATGTTTTAAATAGAAAATGTATGCATAGACTGATATTTTTCTGATATCGAAACTCTATTAAAAATAGTTTAGTATGATATAATCAAATTTTTAAAGTTTAATGGAAACCTGAAGTCGCTTTGGATAAAAGCGTCTGCTAAATGACTAAATGTAAATGTAAATAAAACAATTCCATTATAAGAGCGTTTTTATATCACGGCCATAATGCTGAAATGTTCCATTTAGATTTATTCATCACATCATATATTAGTTTGATATGTACATTTGATATCCTGACACTGTTAATGGTGTATTCTCAGACACATTTCTCTAACTATCTACAGTAAGTCACATCTGAACAACACACACCTCCAGAAGAACTGGTTCAGAAACAATCTATAGAGTTATATATAAGCACATTTATGATGTAAATATGTAACTAATATAAATGTATAATAATATGGAATATATGTTTAATATAATATATATATATTTAATTTATATTTAATATGGAGTTTGCAAACATTTCTTGATTTCATTGAATTTAATCTGTCAGTGACTGACACAACATAACTAATATTTCTTAATGCTTGAAATGAGTTTTTATTGTTATATTTGATTTAAGAGTTGTATTTTTAATTAGTATAAAGTTGTAATAAATAAAGACAAGGTTGAACTCGTAAACTAATGACTTCACAAGCCATGTCAGATTATGTAATGATCAAGTGAGAAATAAAGTGTAAATATAAACAATAATGCAGCTTTGAAAAAGAGATATTTGATAATATGCCGGTTTGTTTTGGTTGTGTTAGCAGTTAGCATGAGATGCTAATAGGAAGTGAATGTCTCACCTTGTCAATCGGCGCGGGCCGATGAGCAGCAAGAGAGCGAGCGAGAGACAGCACAGTATTAAAATAAAATCCTCTCGACGTCCCTTTAGAAGAAGACATTATTCATTTCTTCATAAAACACAGAGACAATTATTTACATCTTAAAATGGAAAAACTCGACTAACGAGAGCGGATGAGAGCGGCCAGTACGGAGCGACCGAAGGGACATTTGACAAGGTCACAAAACGCGAAAATCACTCACAGTCTCTGGAATATTATAATAAACATTAAGGAATAAAAAATCATTTTCACTCAATGAGATTAATTGTTTTATAATTTCTAATTAACACTTCCTAAACATTTGAATATTTTTAAATTAATGCATAACTTGAAGTTTAAAACCATTTATTATAAGGACATATATATATATATAAAATAAATTAATAATTGATACATTATTATATAAAATAAAGTATTATAGAATGCATAAATGTATTATTATTTTATTTCATAATTGAGTTTAGTTTAAGTATAAGAGAAAGCATAAAAGACCTAAAAGCATTAAACTCCCATCTCCTCAAAATTATAACATGTCAATTTCATTCTATTCTATTCTATATATATATATATATATATATATATATATATATATATATATATATATATAGGGTAATATGAATGTGAAATAAAAGATCACCCAAAATATAAATTGTTAAACAAACATGATGTAAACATTATTATTCCTACTTAATTTAAACTGACATAACATATAATCAGATTGCAATACCAATATTATTTAGATTTTTGTTTAAGGTAAATTTATTGATTTGTGAAGATATTTTCCTCAAATAAAAAAATGGAGACACAATTTTCCGTCAGCACAATTTATTCTGAATGAGAACATGAGCTGAAGGCACATTTACATTATCCAGCTGTCTTCAGATTTACATTTCTTGTTATTTGGTCTCATCTAAAACTCTGTTGTCTCTCACACAAATAAAACCAACACCTATCAGTGCCGTTTTCATGTCACTCTGTTTATAATGCACATATATAACATCTGATTTGGCTACATTATCGTGGACAGGCCCTCGATCATTTAAAGGAGCTGTAACTTCCAACTACAGAAAGAACCACAGGCACATGAACACGGCTTTCTTCATTATCCCACATGATGATGGGAAAGTAAACAGTATATTTATACTCTAGAAGTGATGCATACTACAAGTCCCTCTAGCTTTCTGATATGGTGACGATTGACAAAACGTTAAATGTGGACATTCACTTTTTTTAAATATCACATGGACATTTGTCATTCGTAATTTGTGACACAGATTTTGGTTTCAGATCCAGTTATTCTATCTTGAGGTAGGAGAGCAGAAATAATGGGAATCATGTTTAAGGCATGTAGTGATCACTGATCAGGAAGGTCTTTTAAAATCATGAACTGCACTTAGCTGAAGTATGAGAGTAATCTGTCTTTTTGGTCATTGGGTGAAAGAACATTATTCCGTTTCTGTAGGGTTTGAGTGGATTTGCACAGAATGTTGTCTGGTATTCATAACGGATGGATTTACATTCATTCAGAAAGAGAGCAACAGGTCTGACAATATAATTTATCAATATTATTATAAAATCTACAGCAGGAAAAAATTAAATGTGATTTATGGCAATGACTTCATGTAAACAAATAGAATTAACAAAGGTCAAGTATATTAATATATAGTAGGCACTTAATAATCATCAAACCTGGATTGCTACCTGGATTACTAACAAAAATCAAAGTGCGTGTATATAGGGTATAAAAACATGTTGAAAAGTTGAAAAGCTTTGGTTATTTTTCATTCAAAATCATTTTTAAGACTGTATTTTTACCCCCTCGGCACTCAGTATTTGATCACATAAATTATAAAGTTTGGAATGAAAAATATGTGAATATTTGCTGGTAAATTGCACTATTAAATGCAAAAATAACATTAGTAAAAAAGAATGAATATTTCTATGACAAAATGCTTTATAAAACATTCAAGTGAAGCCTGTCTCCCCAAAGATATAGATTTTCTATAAAAGCCTTTTCCTATTCCATAAAACAAATATATTATTAAAATTGGTCCCTGGGGTAAAAAATGCTATTTATATACTTTTCAAGTATTTGATCTCTTTCTCACATTCGTTGGGGTACATTTTCTCTAAATAAATGGAATTCATTCCAGTGACTTGTAGGTCTGCTCTAAGCAGATATTTTGGCCCCTGTGTACTTGTTCTCAGTCTTCGCACCAGTGTGATGTCATGAGGGTCAGACTCCGCCCATCTCGATCAACATCATTAATCTGTCTTCCAAACCTTGTTGAGAACTTTAACCACTTCTTCATAGATTATGAACACTATAGCCACGTCCAAACACACACGACCTAACCTGGGCACTGTGCCTTTGTAGAATCTAGATGGAAGAAAACGAAAGAACATATCAAATAAATATGAAATTGATATAATATTAATATTTTCAGCAGGTGCTTTTTGTTAGTTTGACTCACGCAGCTGGTCCCTCGTATTTCATGATCTTGATGGCACAGTCAAGGGTGCTTTTATATTTCTTGGCTTCTAATCCCTGTAAATATTTTATATGACTATAACATAACTTTCACAAAGCAACATATATATCATAATGAATTAAGCTGATGTTTTCTAGAAATCTGTATTTCATCACAAACCTGCATTCTAGTTTTGATCACGTCGAGTGGTGTATTTCCAAACACACTCGCTGCACCAGCAAAAGCTCCGAATAGTCCCGTTACGAAAGGGTTCATTGCCTTATTGGGGTTATCACCTAGTAAAAACAGTGATGTTAAAAGTCAAACTTTTTAAATCACATTGTTTTGGTAGCATGTAAAATAGCTTGATGCTTAAAATCTTCAATTTCCCACCTTTGTACCAGTTTCTCAGGGCAGTCATTACATAGAATCTAATGGCCTGGTTTGAGCCCTGCTTCAGTACAGTAGCTGTCAAACCCTGATATGTTCCTTTGAGTCCTGAAAACAATTAAAACAAGACAAACATTCAGTAACATTTTCAAAGATTATTTGGTCTTACTGCTTAATGACAAAATACACAAACTAGATCTTTAAAACTCTGGTCATTACGAAATGCAAAATGAGAATTTACTAGAAAATACAATTCTATATATTGTATTATTCATTGTAAGTACTTACAGTTTTCATACACAGTAAGTGGCCATTCACTATACAATATTTAAAATTTTTGAAGTATATTGAAAGGATCTAGGTTTTTTTGTTATATATTGTTATAAAGAAATTACAGCTACACTGAAAATATATATTTAATTTGCATAATGATGACATGCAAAATAAATTTGAGGTGTGTCTATTCAACCACAAAAATGTGTTTATGTGGCCAAAAGTTTTGAATGTAGTGCTTGTGTTTTCCCAGGAGGTGATGCTACACTATAACATTCACCTTGTGTTCGGATTATTTCTCTCACACCGTGGAAAAAGCCTCTGTACTTTGGGTTTGCTGAAGTCTGATCGTGGATAAATTTAACCTGAAATTGTAATAAATAAAGATTTAGAGTGGAATTTATACTTATTAAACCTTACCAATATGTTCACCTTTAAGTTAATTCATCAGATATGTAACAATGAAGTTTACATACATTTTATATTCCCTGCTTCACTCGTGTTATCAGGAATTATCTTACACACCTTTACAGTCTCCATTGGGCACACAATGACCACAGCCTCAGCCACACCTGCCCCCAACCCGCAGATCAACCCCCGTGTGCTGTCCAACTTCCCAGATTCATCCCTCATCTTGTTACTTAGGAACTCGAACATTCCAAACCTGCAAAATGACAAACAGGACAGGAATAATTAGGGAAAAAAAACTTTTTTCTGGCTGTACTTAAGAATGGAGTTCATGCTTTTTTATAAACAATGCCTATGCATCAGACATCCATGGTCTGTGCCAGGGGGTCAGAAAACTCTTACCTCACCGCAGCTTTGGGAATAGATCCATAAAGCAGAGAACTCAAACCCCTGTACAGCCCTTTCACCCCATGACCACGTACAGTCTGGTTCACACAGTCAGCTGTACAAGAAGGACAGAGAAGCACATGACAGCATTACAAAAACCATCATGACTGCTGCAATATAAACTATCATGAAGTCATGAATTATTAAAATCCTTCAATAAGTTTTCAGTTATCGGATCTCCTGCAGTTGAGTAAATCCTTCATCAGTTCAGAAGAGAACGTGAACCATATAAACTCTCCTGATGTCTTAATGTGACACTGTGGATCGCATCTGTACTATTGGCTAACAAACCAATGTGCTTGAACAGTCAGTGCTGATATGAGGATAACATCTAAAGTCCAATGGCCGATCTCAATCAACCGCATCGGATCCTGAACCTTGATCTTTAGACGTTCAATCGAGTTGCAGAAAAGTTTTGAAACACTGCATGTATCCTAAGAAACGCTGTTGGGTGTCTTATAGCAGATGATAAGAGGTGGTGCGTTTCAACATTTGAGCAAACACTCACCGATTCCTTTGTATCGAGGTGGATTGGCCTTTTCATCTAACTGTAATTGAGTTTTTACGTATTCTGTAGGAAATGTGATGCAGATTTCAATGCCTCCAGCAATCCCACCTGAAAAAACACAAATTCATTTATTTAAACCAAAGGAAACATGTAAAATATCTCAAAGTTAGTGTAATAAAAAAACACAAATTCATAATTCTTTCATTTATTGTTTTGCAATATTATACGCACTTTCTAAAACAAGCACCACAAAAGATCATAT
>CM065678.1:1560621-1565621 GCA_033220385.1 Triplophysa yarkandensis
CAGACACCTCACAGACATCTCACAGACACCTCACAGACATCTCACAGACATCTCACACACATCTCACAGACATCTCACAGACATCTCACAGACACCTCACAGACACCTCACAGACACCTCACAAACATCTCACAGACACCTCACAGACACCTCACAGACACCTCACAGACACCTCACAGACACCTCACAGACACCTCACAGACACCTCACAGACACCTCACAGACATCTCACAGACACCTCACAGACACCTCACAGACATCTCACAGACATCTCACAGACACCTCACAGACATCTCACAGACATCTCACAGACATCTCACAAACATCTCACAGACACCTCACAGACACCTCACAGACATCTCACAGACATCTCACAGACACCTCACAGACACCTCACAGACACCTCACAGACACCTCACAGACACCTCACAGACACCTCACAGACACCTCACAGACACCTCACAGACATCTCACAGACACCTCACAGACACCCCACACACACCTCACAGACACCTCACAGACACCTCACACACATCTCACAGACACCTCACAGACATCTCACACACACCTCACAGACACCTCACAAACATCTCACAGACATCTCACAGACACCTCACAGACACCTCACAGACACCTCACACACACCTCACAGACACCTCACAGACACCTCACAGACATCTCACAGACACCTCACAGACACCTCACAGACACCTCACAGACACCTCACAGACACCTCACACACACCTCACAGACACCTCACAGACATCTCACAGACATCTCACAGACATCTCACAGACACCTCACAGACATCTCACAGACACCTCACAGACACCTCACAGACACCTCACAGACATCTCACAGACATCTCACAGACATCTCACAGACATCTCACAGACATCTCACAGACACCTCACACACACCTCACAGACACCTCACAGACACCTCACAGACACCTCACAGACACCTCACAGACACCTCACACACACCTCACAGACACCTCACAGACATCTCACAGACATCTCACAGACACCTCACAGACATCTCACAGACACCTCACAGACACCTCACAGACACCTCACAGACATCTCACAGACATCTCACAGACACCTCACAGACATCTCACAGACATCTCACAGACACCTCACAGACATCTCACAGACATCTCACAGACACCTCACAGACACCTCACAGACATCTCACAGACACCTCACAGACACCTCACAGACACCTCACAGACACCTCACACACACCTCACAGACACCTCACAGACATCTCACAGACACCTCACAGACACCTCACAGACACCTCACAGACATCTCACAGACATCTCAGAGACATCACACAGACACCTCACAGACACCTCACAGACACCTCACAGACATCTCACAGACACCTCACAGACACCTCACAGACATCTCACAGACACCTCACAGACACCTCACAGACACCTCACAGACACCTCACAGACACCTCACAGACACCTCACAGACACCTCACAGACACCTCACAGACACCTCACAGACACCTCACAAACATCTCACAGACACCTCACAGACACCTCACAGACATCTCACACACACCTCACAGACACCTCACAAACATCTCACAGACATCTCACAGACACCTCACAGACACCTCACAGACACCTCACACACACCTCACAGACACCTCACAAACATCTCACAGACACCTCACAGACACCTCACAGACACCTCACAGACACCTCACAGACACCTCACAGACACCTCACAGACATCTCACAGACATCTCACAGACACCTCACAGACATCTCACAGACACCTCACAGACATCTCACAGACACCTCACAGACACCTCACAGACACCTCACAGACATCTCACAGACATCTCACAGACACCTCACAGACACCTCACAGACATCTCACAGACATCTCACAGACACCTCACAGACATCTCACAGACACCTCACAGACATCTCACAGACATCTCACAGACATCTCACAGACACCTCACAGACATCTCACAGACATCTCATTGACACCTCACAGACACCTCACAGACATCTCACAGACATCTCACAGACATCTCACAGACACCTCACAGACACCTCACAGACATCTCACAGACATCTCACAGACATCTCACAGACACCTCACAGACATCTCACAGACACCTCACAGACACCTCACAGACACCTCACAGACATCTCACAGACACCTCACAGACACCTCACAGACATCTCACAGACATCTCACAGACATCTCACAGACACCTCACAGACATCTCACAGACACCTCACAGACACCTCACAGACACCTCACAGACACCTCACAGACACCTCACAGACACCTCACAGACACCTCACAGACATCTCAGAGACATCACACAGACATCTCACAGACATCTCACAGACACCTCACAGACACCTCACAGACACCTCACAGACATCTCACAGACACCTCACAGACACCTCACAGACACCTCACAGACATCTCACAGACATCTCACAGACATCTCACAGACATCTCACAGACATCTCACAGACACCTCACAGACATCTCACAGACATCTCACAGACATCTCACAGACATCTCACAGACATCTCACACACATCTCACAGACACCTCACAGACACCTCACAGACATCTCACAGACACCTCACAGACACCTCACAGACATCTCACACACATCTCACAGACATCTCACAGACATCTCACAGACACCTCACAGACACCTCACAGACACCTCACAGACACCTCACAGACATCTCACAGACATCTCACAGACACCTCACAGACATCTCACAGACATCTCACAGACATCTCACAGACATCTCACAGACACCTCACAGACACCTCACAGACACCTCACAGACATCTCACAGACATCTCACAGACACCTCACAGACACCTCACAGACACCTCACAGACATCTCACAGACATCTCACAGACATCTCACAGACACCTCACAGACACCTCACAGACATCTCACAGACATCTCACAGACATCTCACAGACATCTCACAGACATCTCACAGACACCTCACAGACACCTCACAGACACCTCACAGACATCTCACAGACACCTCACAGACATCTCACAAACATGTACATCTATGACACTACACTCATACACACATGTCACACATTTAACAAACACAACAGTTATTGAAATAAATCACAATGATAGTTTAAAGTAACCTGATCTGTCATACATTCTTCAAAATATCTCCTTTTGTGTTCAACTACACAAAAATGATTATTGATATTTGCTCATATAACTGTTTGTGTACAAGCATTCTTCTAAATATCTCTCTCTGTGTTCATCAATTATACACAGATTTTAAACAACTCAAGCTGAATAAATGATGAATATTCCTGTGTTGATCTCGTACATGTGTGTTACTTTTCACATGATTGTGTTATTGTGAGACTTGTGCTCTTCTGTGTTTTTGAGACGTCCTCAGATATGTGTGGATGTGTTTGAGTCCAGACTTGTGTGAATGACTCATTAAATGTGTGTGTAATAACATGATAGTATCATACACACACACACACACACACACACACACACACACACACACACACACACACTGAACACACACTGAACACACACTGAACACAGACACACATACACACACACGCACACACACTGAACACACACACACACACACACACACACTGAACACAGACACACATACACACACACACACACACACACACACTGAACACACACACACACACACACACACACACACACACTACACACACACACTACACACACACACTGAACACACACACACACACACACACACACACACACACACACACACACACACACACACACACACACACACTCGTACATTCCTGCATGAGACATGTAAATACAGTGTGAAATGTAAGTCTGTGTTTGTAGAATAATAGAGAGATTGTGTTCGATGGCTCTCACATGCCTCTGGATACAAATGTATTGTGTGTATAAGACTCGAGAGATCCCACGGATGTGTGTTGAGACATGTGTGAGTGTGTTTCTATTCATGTAGGATCAGGTGTGTGCTTTGATTCTGTCTCTCTCTCTGCTGAAGATTACAATCACAAACACAAATGTGTGATCACATAGAAAACACATTTTACATTTATTTATTGATTTCATTCAAAAGTTTTTATAACATTTAGCGTCATGGATATTAGAGTCTGATGGTTGTTGGGTTCATCTGAATGATATTATATCCGATGCAATGTTCCTATATTAATATTATTTTCACGTGTTTTGATACCTGCTAGTAAAAGTGTTATAGAGAAATAATGAAGTGGTTTAAGAACTGATGTCCCAGACTGAAATGGTGCAATCTGAGATATGTGCTGAAAGAGTTAGAATAGATTTGTTTAAACCTGTAACTCTGAGTATGAATAAGTCTGACAGGATTTTACTGATAGGTTTCTACAAGCTGTTTGTTGAGTCAGAATGGACATTTACAAGGTTAATAAACTAACCCTTGGGCTTGGAGTCGACCGATATGCTTTTTTTAAGGGCCGATGCCGAACAATTTGGAAAGAAATATGTTTCTAGTGTAAAAATGAAAATGAATGCCAGCACTTTATAAAAATAATAATCTTATTTGCAAATTGATTTGGAAATTGTCCGATGACGATTATTATAAAATTGCTTAATATCAACTTTGATAACCAGCCAGGCCGATAATCAGTCAACCCCTAGTTTGGACTTGTCCATATGTGACCTAACCATCAAACAATGCAGAATAATCACATTTTATAATTGTTTACGTGTAAATTTAAGGACACGGATGTATTGTGTGTATAAAACTCCTGAGATCTCAGGGATGTGTGTGGCAGTTGTGTTTAGTTGTTTGTTAATAATATTTTCATGATTGTGTCCAATCCACCATAAACAGCAATGGGAGTTTTGAGGGGTTAACCGCTGTATAAGCGCTGTGAAAAGTGAGACTGAGGTCATGTTTGAGTTCATGTTTGTGTAATGCCAGACATTGTCCCGGTCTGCA
>CM065678.1:1570621-1651500 GCA_033220385.1 Triplophysa yarkandensis
GTGTGTGTGTGTGTGTGTGTGTGTGTGTGTGTGTGTGTGTGTGTGTGTGTGTGTGTGTTTTTCTCACTCTGTGTGTGTGTGTGTGTGTGTGTGTGTGTGTGTGTGTGTGTGTGTGTGTGTGTGTGTGTGTGTGTGTGTGTGTGTGTGTGTGTGTTTCTCACTCTGTGTGTGTGTGTGTGTGTGTCTGTTTCTCACTCTGTGTGTGTGTGTGTGTGTGTGTGTGTGTGTGTGTGTGTGTGTGTGTGTGTGTGTGTGTGTGTGTGTGTGTGTGTGTGTGTGTGTGTGTGTTCTGTGCGTGTTCTGTGCGTGTTCTGTGCGTGTTCAGTGTGTTCAGTGTGCGTGTTCGTGTGCGCGTGCGTGTGCGTGTGCGTGTACGTGTGTGTGTTTTCACTGAGTCATGTACTGATACATTTCAGGCTGGTCGATTTTCTATTTTCCTTGTTCTAATGCAGTTTCAACTAAATTTTAATGGCCATTTACGTATTAGCTGAGTCTCTGTGTGGATGTGGTAATATGTGCAGTGGTCATCACTAAATAAAGCACTTTAACCGGATACCCAGACCTCACAGGTGAAGTAACACAAACAGTTTTTGTAAACACACATCACTTGAACATAACTCTCTGAAGTCTTTGGCTGTATTGGGGGAGAGTATAGAACACAGAAATACTCTTTAATGCGTATGACTCGCTTTTTAACAAATGGACCATGTTGAATATGATAACTCAACATATTTAAGCATCTAAAGCTCTTATAATGCATGAAACAGCGTGATACCCCTCCTTTAATTTCTCACTCATTTGATACACAGATAAAGTTTGTCTCTCCAGTGTGTTCAGTTTGATTCAAAGTTAATGAATTCTAAATGGAATCTGTCTTCTTTACACAACATGTTTCATTCCTGCAGATTTATCTTTAGGTGGAGCTCTAACCACACTTGTCTGGAAAAGAAAAGATCTCCATTATGTCAGGACTGTGAAATGTGAAAGTTCCAGTGCTTGGCAGATAAAGAGCAGACTTCTCCCATCAGTTCCGTATGGCTTTATTTTGTTGCTGGTGGTTTCTTAGGGATCAGTTTGTTTATAGCGTGTGTTTTATAAAAGAGCTGAATCTGTCATGAAGTTTGCTGCGTCAAAAAGACCTTCAATATAATCAAGTCTAAATACACTTGTAGATTAAAAGTATTCATAAGAAGTAAAACTTTATTGTGATTTTACGGCTGTATTTTCAATGAAACCATATGGCATATTGTTAGCAATGGCACATTATAGGACCTTAGTTTAAAAGTATGGAGATGCAATATTAGTTATCGGAGAGTATGTTCTTCAAGTGTTGAACAAAGATCTGGTTTATATGTATGGATTATAGAGATTCTTGTACAGATATTGGACTCTTAAGTTATCTGTTTTTATTGGAAACTGGCACTCGTTCTCTTGCATTGGTTTTGTCTTCATACAATAGAAGTAAATAGGAGCCAGTGCTGTACGGCTACTAATGTTCTTTTAAATATCTTCTTTGTGTTCTGCGGAAGAAAGTTTTGCAGGTTTGAAATTAGTAAATTGGTGAACTGAATGAGTGATAGTTACTCCTCTATTTGTTTGAAAACTCTTAACTGTATAAGTATTTGTTCTGAGAAACAAACTAGTACTACTCAAGAAGGAAAATTACCCCAAAACTCTTTGTTGTCCTACATTCTACAAAATATCTCATTTTGTTCTTAACCAAGCAAAAAAAGTATAAAGTAATAATAAAGTTTTCTGTTAATCTATTTACATTTAATGACTATTTTTGTAATTTAACTGGCATATTTGTCATGTGTTTAAATGTTCTTTTGTTGGAGGCTTTTGAATGCATGTCTTTTCTCAAATGAAACCATAAAATTACCTTGAAGTAAAATATCAGAGATGTGCTGGAGATTCAGTTCATGTATACATCACCATTCCTATAAATGAAGTGACACACACGCACGCACGCACGCACGCACGCACACATACACACACATGCATGCATGCACAAACACATACCAACAACACAAGATTATATCACGTGTAATGTTTGTCTCTGCATCAGAGAGAGTTACTAACGCTGTTTCTTTATTTCTAATGAAGTTTTAACATTTTTTTTAAATGTTGACACATTCAAACCTTTTTTAAGCCTGTCTTATAAATGTACCATAAGGCCATGCATTATTTACAGTTGTGTGTGTATTCCCTTAAGATATCAGTGTGTAGGTGTTTATATGAAGATTTGTCTGACCCAAACATGTTCTCACTCACATCAAAAACATTCCTGAAGAAGATGAATTCAATGATCTCTGAATGTATAGAGTTGATAGTGAATACTCATAAATCCATCATGAATGAATGAATACATGCAGATGAAGAATCAAACAGGGCTTGAATGAAGGTTTGTAGTGTTTTGTGGCATATGTTAACACCTATTCTAAGTATTTAGATGTTCTATGAAGTCATGTTTGATCAAAATTGATGTGATCCTGCGCGTGTGTGGTGTGTGTGTGTGTGTGTGTGTGTGTGTGTGTGTGTGTGTGTGTGTGTGTGTGTGTGTGTGTGTGTGTGTGTGTGTGTGTGTGTGTGTGTGTGTGTGTGTGTGTGTGTGTGTGTGTGTGTGTGTGTGTGTGTGTGTGTGTGTGTGTGTGTGTGTGTGTGTGTGTGTGTGTGTGTGTGTGTGTGTGTGTGTGTGTGTGTGTGTGTGTGTGTGTGTGTGTGTGTGTGTGAGACAGCAACAGCATGGTGTAAAGCCTACAGATGGCAGCAGTGTTGTTCTGTATTATAAATGTGAAAGCATGTTTTTACACTTCTTTATATTCATAATTCAACACATGGCAAGACATCACTATACACACATCTTATCTTAAAGAATGATATATGTGCTGATACTGCCACATAAATCACTGATGAAAAGAGTTCTTGTCTTACATCAAAACTTTGGTCAATAAAAAAAGTCTCACTAAACAGAAAAACTGTAATTCATAATTATTTACCTTTCATAACTTACAATTTGACAAGAACATTTGACGGTGCATAAAATATAAAAAATAAGAAAAAAAGAAACGTTAAAACATTTAAATGAACAACAAATGAATAATTGGATGAAATAATGCATAAAAAACGTTTTGAGTGTGTAATTTACATTTACATATATTCATTTGGTAGACAGTATCTTACAGTATTATACAGTGTACATCTATCACTGGAGAGTACACAGATGTAAGATGCCTTCAAGAACACGTCAGTTATTATCTGCTGACACTGAGATTCAAACCAACAACCTTCTGATTACAAGATCAACTCTCTAACCACCAGACCACAACTGACCCCTCGTAATCTGTGTGTGTTTATCTAGTGTTTTGACAATATTTGTAAAGGCTGTGTGCGTGTGTGTGTGTGTTTGCGTGTGTGTGTGTGTGTGTGTGTGTGTGTGTGTGTGTGTGTGTGTGTGTGTGTGTGTGTGTGTGTGTGTGTGTGTGTGTGTGTGTGTGTGTGTGTGTGTGTGTGTGTGGCTGTCAGGCAGAAACAGTGCTGGATTCACTCATGCTCTTGTGTATGTTTTCTCAAATTCCAGGTTACACCTTCTCTGTTTCAGCTGCGGGAGATCGCCAAATCGGTCTGAATTTTGCAATACACACACACCGATTTCAGTAAACACACATGTCTGGGGTCAGAGGTCAGACCAAACTCTTACTGTAGATTTATTTAATGAGAGACCCCAAAAGAAACACATCTGTCGAACCAGAGAAGCCTTTATATATAATATGTCAGGCGTCTCTTGTCCTAGAAAATGAATCCAAAGACTTAAAAAATGAAATTTTCAAGATAATTTTTTGTGTGAGATTATGGCACAGGATGACATCACATGTTATAACATTATATAACATAATTTAAGTTAAGACTGAACATTCTGGGTTGTCAAACAGTTTAATGCCCCCAAAAAGTTCTTCTCATTTAAATATAAAGTAGCGACCACTCATTATTTCTACATTTAATCAGCTGTCACTTCCTGATTTATAACCACAACATTTCCTAACAACACCATCATAGACACTGAAGAGTTTGTTCATTTAACTTATTTTCTACATTAAAGCTTACAATTTCAGATTAAATTTTGTCTAAATTATGAAAAAAACTTTTACTTAAGTTCTGAATAAGGATTTTAATATTGTGTGTATTGTGTTGAATGGTTTGTGTTTTGTTATGTCTCTGACTTTATAGTCCATGTGTGGGGAATAATGTGTATATAGATGGAAACACACACACACAGACATACTGACCATCATACTTGTAACGCATCTTAACCTAATGTCATGTGACTCACACATTGATTATTATTTATCCATCAAATAAAAGAAAGGTGTGGCCTAAGAATCAATCACAAAACTTAGCCAATCAGAGCAGTTTCTGGAGAAGATTCATGTGGTTGCGTTACATCCGGTCTCAAACACACACTTATACTCACACACAGAGACACACCTGTCCTGAGGCCATGAGTGAGGAAGTGTAGAGTTATGACTTAATCACTCGTGTGTGTGTGTGTGTGTGTGTGTGTGTGTGTGTGTGTGTGTGTGTGTGTGTGTGTGTGTGTGTGTGTGTGTGTGTGTGTGTGTGTGTGTGTGTGTGTGTGTGTGTGTGTGTGTGTGTGTGTGTGTGTGTGTGTGTGTGTGTGTGTGTGTGTGTGTGTGTGTGTGCAGCTGTCTATCCCCCACCCCCATGTCTCTGTATTGTTAAAGATAACACACACCATCCTTTTGTGGACTATTAACAGTGTGTTTGGGTTTGTTTTGTGTGTGTGTGGAATTCCCTCTTAGCAGATGAATAAACAGGGTGTGTCCACAAAGACTGAGATTTTTACACACACACACACACACACACACACACACTCACACACTCACACACACATTCACGCACGCACGCACGCACACACACACACACACACAATATTAACTCACCTTGTGTCAAAATTAAATGGATTTTACATTTATACATACTACACAATCTTATAAAGATTATATCACAAAAATACAACTGTGACTCTATATCTCAGAGAAACTTACTCACCTGAAATCCTCTGCTGTAGAAGTGTGTGTTTGTGTGAATCTCAGTTTGACACATCAGACTAGTTAAACACCAGCAACTAGGACAAAAATCTCAAGTGTGTGTTAGTGTGCATTTGTATTTTAGGACTGTCGTTAGTGTGCAGGTGGATACTACGAGGACATTTGATAGGCACAGGAGTGTGTGAGTGTGTGAGTGTGTGCGTGTGTGCGTGTGTGCGTGTGTGTGTGTGTGTGTGTGTGTGTGTGTGTGTGTGTGTGTGTGTGTGTGTGTGTGTGTGTGTGTGTGTGTGTGTGTGTGTGTGTGTGTGTGTGTGTGTGTGTGTGTGTGTGTGCGCGTGTCTATGTGTGGGAGGAGTGGTCTGTCTTCAGTCAGATGGTGAGGTGAGGCTCTTGTCCAGTGTGTGAGTGTGTGTTTTGGAGAGAGGATATGCAGAGATCTGTGTGAAGAGCGCTGTTAGAGAGTCGTGGTGTAGTGATGCAGGGCAGGACGGCTAAATCCAGCAGGAAAGAGCTGGTCATTGAATCTCCTCAACAGTTTAAATATGTTCCTGTGCCGGAGGAAGAAGAGAGCACTGGGGGTACACAGGTCAGACACATCCGTCTCATTCTCATTACTCATGCTCTCATAACTTACAGAAAATGTCAAAACTCCAAACTTCTTGTGTTCCAACTGCATATTGAAGTGTTTTTATTTCATTCAGTTGTCTTTCGAATAGCTTAAAACAATAAGCACTGTGAAAGTAGAAGGTAAAGTGTAAGAGGTTTATGAAAAGGTTTATGAAAAGGTGCCTCTGACACAATTATTTAAAGTAATCCATTACATCAATTTCATGTACTGTAGTGTCCGTAAACTTTAGCAGTTTTATCATATTGTTAAAAATGTGCTAAACACACATGGTATTTTATTATGGTATGATAATGCTGGAGTGACATCTGCTCTTGGTCTGGTTTTATGCCACATGTTCTATGGTATTTACACACTTCCTGTAGCCCCCTGGGAGAAAACATCATATTAATTATTTAATCTACCCACCCATACACAAAAGTGTGTGTTTGCTTTTGGTTTTGTGCTGTGGAGAGACTTCAAACTGAATTATGTGTTTGTTTGTGTTTGTGTGTGTAAAGTTGTTGTCATTCTGCCAATGACTGAAAACTTTACAGTTTGAGTTGTTATACAGGCATTATATGAAGAGCGTACTTGTGTACATGACACACACGCACACACACACACACACACACACACACACACACATACACACACACACACACACACACACACACACACACACACACACACACACACACACACACACACACACACACACACACACACACACAGTATACTTATGTTATTCTGTAACTGTATGTGTTCCTCCACTTTTTAGTGTATACAAGTGTTACAGTAATAAACTCTTGAGTACAAAACTAAGTAGCAGCAAGGGTTGACATATTTTGGTTTTGGTTTTAAAACAGCACATGTAAGTGTACTCTTAAACTTAATATGTCGCTCTTCTGATTTGTGCATGTTTTCAAAGAGATGTTTGGAAAGATTAAGGTCACTTAAAACTATGTTTTACTTTATTATCCATTTGAAAGTATGAAGTACATGAAGAGTATCTGTGACATCATTCTGAACACAACACAACTGTCCAAACATATTAAATCTTTCATCTTCCCACCCATACACAAAGGTGTGTGTCCTTTAGTTTTTGTGTATGGCTGTAGAGAGACTTCAGACTTCATTATGTTGTGTGCATGTTTCTGTGTAAAGTTGGTGTCATAATGAACATCTACACGCTGCTTTGATATACAGTGAAACTATGGACAGGTGATCTTCTCAAATGGACTCATTAATGTTCACTTTTTTGGCAGAAACTGTCAATCTGTTCTCTTGTTGGACTCATACCTGACATGTTTTTGATATCAGATCAGATATATAACCGATGTGTTCTGAAAATTGTGCATTGAAAAGAAAACTGAAGGAAAATCTAGAGTAATGTGAAAATGACTGTGATTCTGTCTTTAGTTTGTTATTCATCTTAAGAACTATAAAGGATCACCTGTCCGTCATATGACTGTTATTCAGCTCTCGTATGTGTTACACATTAAACTGCTGAAGGATTTAAAGCGATAGTTCACACATACATTAAAATTGTGTCATCATTCGATCGCCCTCTGTCATTTTAAACATCTGTGACTAACTTTATTCAAAATATCTTCTTTTGTGTTCTGCAGAAGTCACATATACAGATTTAAAATGACAAGAAGAAAAGTAAATAAAAGTATATCAAATTCTCTTTTTTGAGTCAAGTATTACTTTCTTTAAGGCCCAAATGAACACTCATGTACATCCAAACACAACTGATTCTTAAGACCCTGTGTACCTCGAATGAATTGCTTTTCCTAAAATAAGTTTTGTACCCGTTTCATCGCCAGGGAAAAAGACATTGCATTCTTAAATAAACATTTTTGATACAAGCAAAATACGTGTTAGTGATTAAACAAACTGAATCTAAAAAAGATTTATATTGCTTCTGTAAGTGTTTATGCTGTTGACATTATGCTAATCTTTAAATATAATCAAGCATACTTTTACAGGCATGCATTCAGTCTTTCTGCAACTGTGCATGCGTTTGTGCGTGCGTGTGTGTGTGTGTGTGTGTGTGTGTGTGTGTGTGTGTGTGTGTGTGTGTGTGTAAAAAGCTGCTTTTTATAGTATTTGTGAAAAGCTGTCATCTGATTGGTCTGTTCAGTTATGATCTCGACATGAAAATGATTCTGTATCTGTGTGTCTGAATATGATGTCATATCAACAATATCATTCCCAGATGTGTTGAGTAGACTGTGTTATCTCACTTAAGCGCACACACACACACACACACACACACACACACATTGATTTTCTTCTGTATTATTAATGCAAACATATTTCCAGAAATCTTTTGTTACAGTTTAATTATATTTGTTTATTAATGAAAACTTTTTTCATCAATATCAGTTCAGATTTTTCTGATTTCCGATGTCTTATAAGAATCGCTAAGGAATTGTGTGTGTGTTTATTTTGTAGGTGAAGCCACGTGTGGTGGAGCCTCTGGACTATGAGAATGTTCTGATACAGAGAAAGACTCAAATCCTCAGCGATGGACTCAGAGATATGCTTCAGTTCCCTCTGGAGGATTTTCAGGTGAGAAAACCTGGCAACCCTGACTGCTGACATAATGTATTTAATAACCTATAATAAAAATACAACATTACAATTTGGAATAAAATAATACTTATTGTATTATAATGCTTTTCTTTGGATTTTAAGATGTTTTAAATATTGTAATAGATAAAATGTTACATATACTTTATGATGGTTTTTAGATGTGTGAGTTATATCGGTTGTGTTGTCAGTAAAGGTGTTTAGTATTAGCACCGGTGTTTGTGATAGTGACAGAACTAAACTCTAGCCTGTAAGAATATAACTTCAGCTATTATTTTGACAGAAGCTGTTCATCATCCTGTAGCAATTTAAATGCCCTTCACGAGAAGGGTTGTGACCTCAGAGTCTGGGTTATCTTTACTGGAAATGATCCTCTTTATTAAAGGGCAAATGACATTCAATTCATCATTCATGTCTCTTTAATCCCAAATGAAACTATATCACCCTCTGTATATCATGAGCATTTCTTTGACTTACCTTTACTGTAATAACACAAGAGAATCATCATTCTTTTCAACATGACACCGTGCATTTCTTCTAGTTTAGCATTTGTAGCAGATACAGGACACTGTGTGATCAGTTATACAGAGAGGAAACATTGAGAGACGATGAAGTTTGGAGACATTTGCTCTGTCAGTCACTCATAAATCACTGACTCTCACACATGAACTTTACATACAACGTTTCAAATAAAACAATAAGTGTCATATCACATGTTGAATATGACTTCTTTATATCAGACTGTATATAAAAATGAGTTGAAATAAATGTTTGCTCATTTTATTACACTGTCTATTATTTAAATAATCTTAAAATATTTTAAGTTCAATTTAATTTTAAGGGCTTAAAATGTTTAAGATGACAAAATATATATTTGCAAATATATAAACTTTTAAATAGAAAACATTTTATTTGTAAAAAAGCTGAATGATTTGGACCAAATAATTGAAGGTAAAGCTTGCAGTACCATCCCTTAATACAAGTTTAATTCTTTAAAACACCTCACAGGGTCACACTAAAAGAAGTGGAATGAGAAAATTATTTTGACAATATTTAAATGACATATTTATATCCTGACTATTACAGTTGTGTTACTTTACAGTGAAGATGAGTTTACTATTTTTCTAAACAGTGTAAAAATATATAAAAAATACAGAATAAGTATTTCCAATCGTTTGACTGGCAGTGTAATTGTAAACTGGAAATATTTATTATCTGTCACCAAGGCCTGACAGACATCAGTTTATTGTATATTATCATTATTTTGATATTGTTTCTCAATTATTTTAACGAGCTTCATGATATAAATCCCTAGCGTGTCAGCCTGCAGCTCATGGCATCTCAGCGTGTGATTCTCATCTCTACAGGAGGAAGTGAGGGCTTCAGGAAGTTTGGCAACAGCAGGCTTCTATTGTGTTTGCAGGAATGCCGTCTGTGTTCATTAACAGTTTTCCTCTGACCCTACTCACATGAACATAAACATAAAACAAAACCCCAGAACACACAACGGGCACTTCTGTAGGTGTAATTCACCATGAGTGTGTCAGGTTTGTGTGTAAGTATAGGTACAGTAATAACAGCTGTCGAGCACTTCTTTATGAACCTCAAACATTCTTCTCTGAAGCCTCTGTAGCTCAGCTGTCAGGTTTAGTCGTGTCTGTTCGTTCTTTGGTTTTATATATTAATATATGATAAATTGGTCATATACATACTTACATTATTGAGTGATGAATACGGTTGACCTGGCCAGTATTCAGAACATCACACTATGTGTAAAGGATGATACAAATGTAATGAAGTTATATTGTACATTTTTCTCAATCTTCTGTAGATTTCTTCTGTGCCCCGACAGATCCGAACCCTCTACCCATCTGTACCCACACACGCTAAAAGAGAAGCCAAGAGTCTTTTTGTGCAAGAGGTAACACACAAGCAGAAAAAACATTTAAATATGTCATTTTGGTGGTTAAAGATTAGTTTAATGGGATTTATTTACAACTGTGTGTGTGTGTGTGTGTGTGTGTGTGTGTGTGTGTGTGTGTGTGTGTGTGTGTGTGTGTGTGTGTGTGTGTGTGTGTGTGTGTGTGTGTGTGTGTGTGTGTGTGTGTGTGTGTGTGTGTGTGTGTGTGTGTGTGTGTGTGTGTGTGTGTGTGTGTGTGTGTGTGTGTGTGTGTGTGTGTGTGTGTGTGTGTGTGTGTGTGTGTGTGTGTGTGTGTGTGTGTGTGTGTGTGTGTGTGTGAGACACGAGTCTGATCATTCAGAGGCTCGATGTTAAAATTCTGCTGATGTGATGTATTCTGCGGTTGCTCAGTTCCGTTTGTTTTGATCTATAAAAAGCTTTTCTCATTTATCTCCGAGGAAGTTTAGCGGGTTGTCTCGCTCTTCTCTTTTATCCGCTTTCCTCTATCCTGAGAAAACATCAGATTGGACACAGAGCAAAGGATTTAGTGAATAAATGATCTGTAAAGGAAATGAATGAGCTGTTTGAATTGTTGTCATAAAATATTTAACGTTAAAGTGTGTTGGGCCTTTTGTTCCATTTGGATTGTAGATACAGAACTAGACTGAAACAATGTGAGTCATAATAAAGTGTGATATTACTGATGTTGTGTTTTCTTTTTCAGTGCATAAAGACATACATCTCTGACTGGCATGTGGTGAATTACAAATATGAGGATTATTCTGGAGACTTCCGTCAACTTCCAACGTAAGATGCTGAATGAGAGTGAAACATGTTACAGCCTGTGTGTGTGTGTGTGTGTGTGCGTGCGTGCGTGCGTGCGTGCGTGCGTGCGTGCGTGTGTGTGTGTGCGTGCCTGTGTGGATGTGCGTGCCTGTGTGTGTGTGTGTGTGTGTGTGTGTGTGTGTGTGTGTGTGTGTGTGTGTGTGTGTGTGTGTGTGTGTGTGTGTGTGTGTGTGTGTGTGTGTGTGTGTGTGTGTGTGTGTGTGTGTGTGTGTGTGTGTGTGATTCTGGGATCTGAATTCTTGGAGAGATGTTTATGTTGGAATGTAAAGGAAATGTGTGTTTTTTGAGTTAACAATAGAACTTAGGAACAGGCAGTGAGATCATCATCTCCACACACACACACACACACACACACACACACACACACACACGCGCACACACACAGAACCTTTAACTTTCAGATGACCATCTGGATTTGTATCTTTTCTTTAATGAAGAAAAGAGGGACGGCCAAGAAATGCTTTTGATAATAAGTCATTTAGAAACCTCCGTGATGTAAAACAGTTCAGAAGTTCATGTGTTCTACATATATAAATTATATTATTTAACATACTGTGGAACTCTTTGAATGCACATTTACCAGTGTCTTCTTTATTTGTCATAAATTAAAATGATTGTCCTTATATCCTTAAAGTTACTGAAGTTCATGTTATGGTTGGGGACTCTGATTCATTCTTGATGGAGGATTAAAAATCTCTTGAATGTACATTAAAAGAATTTGAGTCATCTATTGAGTGCACATAATCATAGTGACTTGAGGAGTGGATCCATGTCAACTTTCAGTAATAAAATATTGGCCAAGAACATCAGTAATATGCCAATTAGTGTATGATGTTATTTGACAACATTTAGTGACTTTTCAAGCAGGCTTTAGCTCTAACTGAACAAAGAGTTATTCATCAATGCCATTGTGTATCTTATTAACACGTTGACAAAGAACCTTCCTCCAATCATACATTTGTAGTTTTTGTGTTTCTTTATCTGTGCTGAATCTTATAGTGGTGTTGTTGTGTGTTTGTTTTGTAAACAGCAAAGTGTCAAGACCTGATCATTTAGCTCTACATGTTTTTGAAGTGGATGAAGATGTGGATAAAGATGAGGTGAGATAAATCATACAAACACATATCACCTGTGATCTGACATCACCCGTAACAGACATCATAATGAACATCTGAGGCTGAGACGGGATTCAGCATACAAATAACTACAGCTCAAAGCATCACGCTTCATGTTTAAATGACTATGAAATATGAAATAAATATGTCATCAAATGTTAAAACCACTTATAAACAGAGGCTGGACTGTGACACACAGCAGTTTTTAATTATGAAATAGTGTGAATATACCATTCACTTACATCACTTTTGTGTGGGACATTACCTTTGAACACAGAATAAAACACTTCGGATGTTTTCAGTATGATGTGATCTGGATATCTGTCGGGTTCGTGGAGCTCTATTAACTGCACAAGGTCACCTGTGATGACCTGACATTGTCTTTTCTGCCTCACCCTTCCCAGAATTCTCCTTTCCCCTTAAATCCACCCCACGTATTGAATTGTTCTCATCATCTTCCCACTCAGGATTGAGTCATATTTCCTTTTTTAGCACAGATGTGTGTTAAAGTGAGAGCTTGTGGGCTTCAGGAATGCTTAATGGTTACTTGTGCTCTGAATAACTGTGAAAATAATGTTACGTGCATTTGTTTGTCTCATGGATAGTGTTTATAGAAAATGTGAAGATAATAATGTGTTTTGGCATCAAGTGATTTAAATACTACAGACACAAATCTCCTAATACGCCTGGAGTTGAATTTGTTATTTTTAACATTAATATTAGCATTGAAACATTTAACGTTTCTCTAATGTTCACAGCAATGCTGTATTGAACTTAAGTACTTTTACTTCTATGTACATTTTTTTAAATCTGTTTTTTGTCAAATCAATCGATTTAGGCCAGTAAATTACATAAATGTCAATGCAAAGACACAAATTCACCTGAAGAGCACATTCACACCCACTGTTTAAAGAATACAGATGCACAAAGAAGCTTCTTCTCCTTACTCACAGGAAAATAACACACTTTTCCAGGGAGTAAAGAAGAACGTTGAATGCGATTGTTCGCTTTTGTTGCGAACACAACATTAAGTTTTATAGTTCGCTGATGTACAGTCTGCCATCCATTGACTTTAAATCTCAGATTAAGGAGATGTTTAGAAAGTTCAGAAATGGTTTTTGTGTGTGAGGTCTATACACGTAAAACATCTAAACTTCCATCCAGAAATCCTCTCTCTGGCCACCCGTCAAGAATAAAAGCACATTACACAACTTTACTGTGTGTCTGTAGATTGTCAAAAGAAGAAGCTGCCTGTTTAACCCGTGTTCCTGAGATTTATCCTCACGTGATCCTTTAGAGATGTGTGAGGTCTGATAAACTGTAATCTCATGTTTGTACAGGCGAGATGTTTCTGGTAGGTATTCTATCCAGCAGTGATTCACCAGACACACTGCAAATAAAGCCGGAAGAACTGTATGTCTTGAACTCATCCTCCAGTCTCTTACTGAAGCAGAGAGTGTCTCTCTATCTCAATGTTTATCATATAACTGCAACTTCAATATATTTAGGTTAAAAATGACATGGATGTTGATGTTGTCCTATGGTGAAAGTCATGAAGACTTGAGACAAGAGCTTGTTTTTCTTTTCAGAGCTTCAGATATTACAGTATAAGTTTATGCCTGATCTAAATGTCTGATCTGTGTCTGCATTCAGACTTCAGACTTCAAATTTTGTTTTAGTTTAATGTCTTGTCTGTGTTGTTTGTAGGACACATCGTCTCTGGGTTCTCAGAAGGGTGGTATCATCAAACAGGGCTGGTTACACAAAGGAAATGTGAACAGTGCTATCAGTGTCAGGGTGAGATCTCTCATGTTTGATGATGTGTTGTGTCTGCATGTGTGTGACGTTTCATTGAAGCTTGTTTCTTATTTCCCTCAGTCTTTTAAAAGGAGATATTTCCACCTCACCCAGCTGAGCGACGGTTCATATAATCTCAACTTCTACAAGGATGAGAAGATCAATAAAGAACCCAAAGGAACAATTTTTCTGGATTCCTGCATGGGAGTCGTGCAGGTAACCCATAAAACAAATCTCCAAGAATTGGTATTGCCGATTGGCCTGTATCTTATTTTTGAAACTGCAATTTTTATCTTTTGCAAGTTATTTTTTATGCCCTTCATCATGTGGGTGAAATGAGGGAGAAAGTTTTCAACACAGAATTTTTATGAACTTGCCCAATAAAAGGATTTTAAAGGAGGGGTATCACACTGTTTTATGCATTATAAGAGCTTTAGACTGTTAAATATGTTGAGTTCTCAAAATAGGAGTCAGACTCATGATGTAGATTCTCTCTGTTTAATACAATCCCCCCATACAGCCAAAGGCTTCAGAAAGGTTCTTTCTAATATTCAACCCATCACTGTCATTAGATCATGAATAGGTTGATTATAGGCGCTAGTCACGGTCTGCCGCCAGAGCTCAACTTTACCCAGAACTGTATCTGTCTGCTGTTAATGTGAGTAAACCAAAGACTTTTCAGAAATATGAACAATGCGATTCTACACTTCATGTACTCAAGGTTTACCTAAGATAGATAGAAACAGCCTCTGATACCCCTCCTTTAAAATAAATAAAGAATAATATAACCAATATAAATAATAATACTTACTTTGACTCAAAAACAATAGTGTGTATCTTAATTGTAAGCAGATAATGGTTTCTATAATAAATACTTAAGTACATGAGAATAGTGAAGTGTGTGTGAGAATAGTGAAGTAACGAGTTGAAGTAAAGTGACATACTGCCAAGTATTGTGACCCGTACTCAGAATTTGTGCGCTGCATTTAACCCATCCAAAATTATCACACACACAGTTTGAACACACACAAACACTTACACACATACACACTGCAGGGAACACACACACACACACACCAGTGAACACAAAAACAGCAGTGAACAAACACACACAGCAGTGAACTCACACACAGGAGTGAACAAAAATACCGCAGTGAACACACAGACACACACACACACACACTCAGCAGTGAACACACACACAGCAGTGAACTCACACACAGGAGTGAACAAAAATACCGCAGTGAACACACACACACAGACACACACACACACACACACTCAGCAGTGAACACACACACTCAGCAGTGAACACACACACAGCAGTGAACACACTCACTAATTGACACACCAGGAGCAGTGGGCAGCCATTTTTATATATGTAACAATTATTTATGTTGCTACGATACGATCGTTTGAGAAATAGAATGACATCTCTTATCAACCTCACTTGATAGATGCTGTGGATAAATGCGTCTGCTAAATGACAAAATATAAATGTAGTTTTTAGAATCGCAGTGCATCCGTAGAATCGTGCAATCCTACTGCGTGGTTTCTGATGGAACATACACAATACAGGGAAAGTAACTTTTACAAAAAGTATATAATATTACTTAAAAGTGATACATAAAATGCTGTTTGTTATATTTAATTGAAAGTGCTTGTCTTCTATAAGATTGAACATGTTTAAGATAATGAGACTCATAAATAATATGAATCTTTATCAAAGGGGTCAATTTTTACCCTAAAAATCTAAATTTGTGGTCATCCATTAACAGCATTTTGGGAAACTGAAAATGCTATGTTTTATAAAAGGTCTCAAGCCACTATGTTTTTGGAAAACGGCACCATAATCATCTTGTAAAATGTACGACCAAACGTTTTAAACCTATGACATTATGTGCATGATTATTTACTATTCCTTCACGCGAGTAAACTATAACAATAATAGCTGTGTTGAGCTGCTTTACATATGTGTTAATGTGGATTTACTGTACCACTAAGACAAGCAGAAACACACCAGACTTTAAACACACAAATACATCAACCAAGGGTGTTAAAATCAATTAAGGCTTAAACTGTTCATGTGTTTAATGTATGAACACATTACAACATCGCCATCCAGCGGTATTGCACACTTCTGGATCAGTGTAAGTGCCGATTGTTTGACATTCCGCCCATAGTATGTGAAACCATTTTAGAACTGTAATGGAAACTGTTTTCTTTTTTTTAATCGTGTAAACATATTTTACTCTGATCATTAGATATAATGATCCACTAACGATTGAGATGATGATTTATTTAACATACATATAGAAAGAAATCACAATATTCTTCAACTGAACAAACAAAAACCAAACTGCAACACAATTTAACTATTCTCAAAAGAAGAAGGGAACAAACATTTGGAAAATCCCAAAACTCTGTAATGAAATGTATGTTTGTAGAATGTACATCAGTGTTGAAAGTGTTCTCTTTAGCCAGGAGAAATGAGATGTAGGCACAGAGTGGAGAAAGTGTGGGATGTGGTGTGTTGGTGATAAGCTTTCATTCCTGGACTTAATGTTCCACATTCAACACACACACCCTAACCTCATGTTATTTCAGTCTGGAACCTCTACAGATGTTATAACACATAGTCACACCCATCATGTGTTGTTTTGTCAGTATCTATAATGAGAAGTACAGTTTATGTGACCCCTGACACTACATGGACCATTGGTTCAATCCTATAGACATGGATCTGATATTTGTGTTTAATCAGAATGATGGATCTGCTATACATCTCTGAGAAGATTCTTGTCGTGTCTTTTAGAAATCTAGAATATGTCCTGTCTTCAAAACCAATTAAAATTATTTTGGTGAATTTACACAACACAGTTTTTAGAGAATGTGATGTTTGCACATTCTGCGTGGTTAAAGAACAGACAGAGACTGACAAACTCAACCACAGGAAGAGAAATCCCCCGACCGCTGACGCTCCTGTGTCACTCCTGAGGAGGTTCAGCTCAGGACAAGACTGGAATTTTATTCTTCTCTTTCATTTCATCATTGTTTTTTCTGACGGGAGTTGTCATGGCCGATGTGTATTGTTAAAATGAGTTCTACACTTCTGTTTTTGAGTTCTGTCATTGTAATCATTAGTGGTGTCTAGAGTTTAGGCCTTGACACAAGTGTTTAGAAACAGAAACATTACATAGATGTTTCGAAAGAAGAAGTGTCACGTTGCTTCAAGCTTATAAGTGCTTTAGACTGTTAATCATGTTAAGTTGTCATGTTCAATGTGATCCATTTGTTACAAACCGAATTAGACCGTCGTGGCCTGGTGGTTTGAGTCTTGGACTCGTGATCCGAAGGTTTCTGGTTCGAGACTCGGAACCAGCGTGAATACCATGACTGAGCTGAGTCCCTTGAGCAAGGCACCGTCACCCCCACTGCTCCCTGGGAGCCGCAGCATGGTTGCCCACTGCTCCGGGTGTGTGTTCACAGTGTGTGTGTGTTCACTTACTGGATGGGTTAAATGCAGAGCACAAATTGGCATTAGTCACTTCACTACAGTGTTTGCCATGACCTTCACTTTAGGCGCGTATTGTAGTATTTCTGTTCTCAATACTACACTGCAGCTCGTTTTGGGAAGCTTTTTCTAAATCTAAATCTTTACACCACCATAAAGTTCCTAGTTATTTATAGGCCATTCTCCCGTAGAGTCCTACCCATGCACCAATCAGAGAGCTTTCGCCTGCAGGAGCTCGGCTTTTTCCAGAAACAATCTTAAAACTGTATTTAATATTCTGAAACACGAACTACGTGATTCTAAATTACAATGAAATAAAAGAACATAAATGAAACATACATGCCTGTCAAATTTAAAATTTTGAATGATAATTTGACATTTGCATTTATTCTATTGGCAGGCGCTTTATCCAAAGTCATGCTAAATCTAAGATTTTCTGTTGTCATTAAATGAAGGTCAAAAAGAATCAGCAATGTTGGAGTGTCAGTAATATTGTGTTTGTAGAACAACCGAGTCCGGAGGTTTGCCTTCGAGCTGAAGATGCAGGATAAGAGTGGATATGTTTTAGCCGCAGACTCCGATGCTGAGATGGACGATTGGATCTGCATCCTCAACAAAATCCTCAACAGCAGCTTTGAGCTGGCCATGCAAGACAAGAGGAACGGAGATTTACATGACGGTCTGTATCTTTCATTCAGAGCATTCAGTGTTGTGTGTGAATGATGTGTAACGTCTCTCTGTCTGTCTGTTTGTGTGTGTATAGATGATGATCAGAGCAGAAGCGATCACTCCTCTAGCAGTATGGATAGTTTTCAGGTTTGTCTAACACTAACACTGACGTTCTCTTACCTGAATCACATTTGTAAGTCATCTATCTCACATATTTCTCTGAGAAAAGACACAAAAATATCACAAACGTCTGCTTTAGAGTTTCAGAAGATATCTACACAGTGTCTGAAATTGATCTCAGATTTGTCAATATTATTTAATAACTATTAATTCATTTACTTTTTCAATCTAAATTCATCTACACCTCCAAACTTTTCATACTCACTTTATTTCTTCTGACTAACTTTAACATCTGGAAGAAGGTTGATACTTACATAAACACTATTCAAAACTTCCCAAATCTCCCAATGTATGAAAGAGAAATCTAAGAAGTTAATCTGGGCATTAATGAGATTTATGCAGTTCCGTTTTTTCTTGTTTTTGTTTGGAATTTTAATCCTGAAGATGTTTAAAATGCTCAGCTTTGATGGTTTTTATGTTAGTTTAGAGCTTGAGTTTGTCTGTTTTCAGAGTGCTAGAGACATCGAGAGTAAGATGAGAAATGAGACTCGACTGAAACTCTTCACACTGGATCCAGATTTGCAGGTCAGACATCATTCAGACACTAGCTCATGTGTGTACAGTAAATCATCACAGTCTCACAGTTTAGATCACTCTTTACAGAAACTGGATTTCTCTGGGATTGAGCCAGACGTGAAGCCATTCGAGGAGAAGTTTGGGAAGCGGATCCTGGTGAACTGCAATGATCTGTCCTTTAACCTTCAGAGCTGTGTGGCAGAAAATGAAGAAGGACCCACGACTAATGTAACAGACATCATTATTATTTTTCAGTATAATGAATTATCTGTAACTTTACAGATTTATATTCTGTGTGTGTGTTTCAGGTGGAGCCGTTCTTCGTCTCTCTGTCCTTGTTTGATATTCAGAGCGGTCGTAAGATCTCTTCAGACTTCCACGTGGACATGAATCATGCATCTGTGAAAGCCCTGCTGCCGGTGTCAGGAGCGAGTGACAGTCCACAGGGGTCTCAACCCTCACCCATGGCAGACAGCGGCATACAGTACCCACGACAGGTCAACACGCACACAAACACATGCTGAACTCCCTGTCCACTAAAATCATTTATATCCGTTTGTAAAAACAAATAACAGGACGTGAGTTTACTGTAACTACTCATTTATTTCCTGTTTGTTCATATTGAGATACAAATGAACAGGGAGTCTCCATAGACCTGTAAATAAATTCCTTTTCAACTAATGTGATGAGCGATGGATACCTACTTTATCTCAGAAGCATTTTGTGTAAATGAGATAAGGTTTAGGTCACAGTCTCGATGTTGAAATGTTTACACTTACTGATGTTTATTTTACTATACACACACTACTATTTTATAAGGTTATTTTTATTTCATGGGAATATGACTAATGTTTGTGGCATACTCAGTTCACCGTAACAATTCACAAATGCGATTTCATTCATGCATTATAAAAACTAAACCAACAAAAATTAACAAAAAAGAGTTTTATTTTCAAATCTTCAGGAAAAATGTCATTGTTGTCCTTCCATAACCATGTAACCCCAACTTAACAAATTTGTATTAGGTTTTGTGAAAATAAAAGGATTGATAAAAGTTCATTTCAGTTATGATAATACTGTATGTTTTCTCTCCTTCCTGAAAAAAACTTTTGAGGTTTTAAAAAGGAAAGCACCGATTTTTCTTCTAACAATTACACAACGTATCAAAGTTTTATAAAGGTAGTTTGATCACATGTACAGACGTTTCAAACAGTAAGCATACGATTATTAAAACATGAACGTTTAGACATGTTGTATTTATTATAAAAAGTGTGAATTTATTCATATTCATATTCCTCATGTGTAATAGATTCTTGTGTGAGTGAAAACCATCACACATGTAGAGATGTTTGAAGTGTGTGTTTTGTGTGTGCAGGGAGTGTTTTCTGTGACCTGTCCACACCAGGACATTTTTCTGGTGGCTCGGATCGAGAAGATTTTACAGGGTGGAATAACTCACTGTGCTGAACCATACATGAAGAACTCGGATTCTGCTAAGGTAACACTACTGTGTGTGTGTGTGTGTGTGCGTGCGTGCGTGTGTGTGTGTGTGTGTGTGTGTGTGTGTGTGTGTGTGTGTGTGTGTGTGTGTGTGTGTGTGTGTGTGTGTGTGCGTGTGCGTGTGCGTGTGCATGTGAGATCATGTTTTTAATGAATGACGTGTCACAGATTCAGCTCAGGGTGTATAATAATATAATTTATTTGAAATCTTCATGTGATTTAGAAAGTGTTTTATCAGATTTCAGAAGATCTCTCTCTGTTGTTTCCTCAGGCCGCTCAGAAGGTTCTGAAGAACGCTAAGATGGCCTGCAGCCGGTTGGGTCAGTACCGCATGCCGTTCGCGTGGGCAGCAAGGTGAGACACAACTGACTTCTCTGTTTTACAACCTGATTCAATTTAAATAAGCGAATGATGTAAAATAAGATCCAAATCATCTCACCACTATTGTGTTCTCATGAAGGGGTGATTAAATGTTTCTCTTTCCATCGGGGTATTAGAGATTGCACAGGAAGTGTGTGTGAGCGGTTATCTCTCATGTTCTCAAATGGAAAACTGTCATTACACCTCAGCAGGAAGTTCTTCTCATGTGTGACTCTTTCACAGGCCTGTGTTTAAGGACACCTCTGGGACAGTGGATAAGAGCGCTCGATTCTCCGCTCTCTACAGACAGGACAGCAACAAGCTTTCCAATGAGGATATGTTTAAACTGCTCGCAGACTTCCGCAAGTCAGTGTTTCCACACGCCAGGCCAAGAGTGTTTCAGGTGTATCTGTCCCCGCTGATGTTATATTATGGTCCTCACACGTCCCTTCTGTGTTTGTTTTTCATCTCAGGCCAGAGAAGATGGCCAAGCTGCCGGTGATTCTGGGTAATTTGGATGTTACAGTCGATAACGTTGCACCAGATTTGACCAGTAAGAGCCTAAACAGACACAGTATTCACTCATGTTTTATGTTATCATTGATTTAAAGAGTCATATGTGTGTGTTTGTGTAGACTGCGTCACGGCGTCCTATCTTCCTCTTCGTCAGACTGATAGTTTGGATCGAGGAAAGGTGGCGTTTGAGGTGGAGGAGTTTGTGCCATCCATTGCCAAATTCTCTCAGCCTTTCACAACTTACAACAATCATCTTTACGTTTATCCACGAAACCTGAAATACGACAGTCAGAAAACATTCACCAAGGTAAACGTCACTCAAAACTGACATGTCGTGAAGCTCCACCCACGCAGTTACAAGCTGCTATGTTGTTGGAAACTCTCCAAATGCACAGAACATCCGTAGACGTACACTAGACGAGAGTGAATTCTTCTCTGAAGATATTCAGAAGTTATTTGACTGTGTTCATGATTTCCTCTTTGTCTTCAGGCCAGAAACATTGCTCTGTGTGTGGAGTTCAGAGACTCTGATGAAGAGGACGCACTTCCACTTAAGGTACATTAACATGGTTGTGTTTTGATGTGGGTGAAGGCATTTGGTGAAGACTGGCCATATTGTTTTTATAGAAATACAAAAAATACAAGGTCTCACCCGCAGATGATTTTATAAACAGTGTTTAATAATTTACAATCTCTTTTTTCCTCATTGTTTATTGTTGTTTTTGTCAGTGTATATACGGACGTCCAGGTGGACCTCTCTTCTGTTCTAAAGCATTTGCTCCTGTCCTTCATCATCAGCAGAACCCAGAGTTTTACGAGGAGGTAAGATGTTTCTCCTCTCATCATCATTATCCTCATCATCATCTCTGTTTGTATTAATGATTGTTTCTCACGTGTTCAGTTTAAGATCGAGCTGCCAGCTCAGCTAACAGACAAACATCATCTTCTCTTCACCCTCTATCACATCAGCTGTGATAGCAACAGTAAAGCCAGCACCAAGAGACGAGAGCAAGTCGAGACACAAGGTGTGATTTTTAATCCATGAAGACATAGGTTTCAATAGAAGAGATGATATTAAACCACCCTCATCCACCAGTGAGAGAACGTTAACAGGCATCGTCTGACACCTCTCTATAGGCTCTGTTCACCCAAAGGGAAATTCTCTGTCTTCATTTATTCACCCTCGTTTGGTTTTAGCTGCATTTGACTCTTTCTTCATTGTAACACAAAGAAGATATTTTGAGAAATGTCTTAGTGTTTGGTGGTCATAGAATGAACGTCAGTGCTTTAATGTTGTTTGATTTACAACGTTTCTCAAAATATCTTCCTTTGTGTTCTGCAGGTTTTGAATGACAAGAGGGAGATGAAGATATTTATTTTTGTTGAACTGTCCCTTTAAGTGGTGGTCTGAACAACTCCTGACAAATTCCTAGGCCTAGTGTTCATCCACTGAATCCACAATATGCATAAAATACACATAAAAAAGTGTATTTTACGCTATTGTCATCATTATTCTAATGTAATACAATAGGGGAGTGAATATTTTGGTAGTTCCCTGTTTATAGTTTGAACCTCTGCCCAGGACTCTAGTTTTCCATACTTGATTCATTGTGTTATGCATTGTGTATGTGTTGTGTAGTGGGTTATGCATGGCTGCCTCTGCTGAAGGATGGCAGGGTAATGGTGAATGAACAGCAGATGACTGTGGCTGCAAACCTACCAGCTGGATACCTGACACAACAGGACAACAGCGGGAAGGTGAGAGAGTCCAGACATTACAGATTTGTATTATAAACACATACTCATGCGGTTCTGCTCTGAGGAAAGCTTAGATACAAAAATTCTACTGTAAAACAAAAAAGTCTGTTAGGTGACCGTGTATGTGTGTGTGTGTTTTACAGCAGCACACGGGTCAGGAGGTGAAGTGGGTGGATGGAGGAAGACCACTGCTGAAGGTCTCCACACAGCTGGTGTCCACAGTATACACACAGGTACTCACACACGACACACACACACACAAGTAATTTTTCATCAGAATTTCTTACACATTATTTCTCTGTCAGGATCAACATCTGCACAACTTCTTTCAACACTGTCAGAGTGTGGAAGACTCGGGCCAAGCAGGAGGAGAGCTGGTGAAATATCTCAAGGTCTGTCTGAAGGCATCACACACTTGAAGTACTGTATCTGAATGTCTGCAAATACTCTACAAAAGAAATTTGTTCAAGGCAACAGAATGAGCCAACCTTAACCATCCAGCGAAAGAATACACAACAACAGCAATAATAATAATAAATATTATAAAAGTGTCATGATAATCTAGTTTATCTGTTTAAATCTTGCTAATGCTAATGTATTTTAAGTAATGTATTTACATTTACATTTACAATAGTCGAGGAGACAATGAAGAGGTAAATAGCCGATACAACAACTGATTTCTCACTTTTTTTTTATTTCTCCCCCCCTCTCTCTCTCTCTCTCTCTCTCTCTCTCTCTCTCTCTCTCTCTCTCTCTCTCTGGTCTCTCTCTCTCTCTCTCTCTGGTCTCTCTCTCTCTCTCTCTTTCTCTCTCCCTCTAGAGTCTTCATGCTATGGAAGCTCATGTGATGGTTAAATTTCTCCCCACTGTTGTGAATCAGTTGTTTCGTGTTCTCATCATGTCAAGTCAGGATGATGTTGCCATTAATGTCACCAGGTTCGTTCTCATCTGATGTTCATCTGCCGTATAAGCGTGATTGTAATTCTCACGTCGTGTCTCTTCTCATCAGGGTGATGATTCATATTGTGGCTCAGTGTCATGAAGAAGGCCTGGAACATTATTTGCGTTCTTATGTAAAGGTGAAGAGCTTATAGTTGTGTCCCAGCAAACTTATATCCAATAAAAGAAATGTTTTTTTTCCGAGTAATGCGACTCATGTCATGTTTTTATGTGTTTAGTATGTATTGAAGACGGAGATGAATGTAAGCAACTGTAAAACAGTTCATGAAGAGCTGGCCAAAGCCATGACAACCATCCTGAAACCCTCCACAGATTTCCTGACCAGTAACAAACTGTTAAAGGTGTGAAGACGGACATGACCCATGATCATTGACTGAATCTGTATCTGTCACTCATGAATCTGCTCTTCTTCTGCAGTACTCCTGGTATTTCTTTGAGGTTTTAGTGAAATCTATGGCTCAGTACCTGATTGAGAGCGGCAAGGTTAAGGTGAGTAATGCTCACTCACATCTCATTGAATGACTGACGACTGTTAAGTTGACCTCTGACCCCTGCTGTGTCGTTCAGATGTCCAGGAACCAACGTTTCTCCGCTTCATTCTATCACTCTGTGGAGACGCTCGTGACCATGCTCGTGCCTCACATTGCTCAGAAATACAAAGATAACCTGGATGCCACAAGAAACGCCAATCACAGTCTCGCTGTTTTCATCAAGGTGTGGCGTGACTGACAGCTCTAATCAGCCAATCGTGAGCATGTTTGGTAAATGTCAGTGTAGTGTAACCTGACATCTTTTTCTTTTTCATGTGTACTGTGTCCTTCAGCGCTGTTTTACATTCATGGACAGAGGTTTTGTTTTCAAACAAATCAACAACTACATCAACTGCTTCATGCCTGGAGACTCAAAAGTAAAAAAAGAGTTTCTGAGAATGAGTTTTACTTTCCTCAAGTCATAAAGAAGAATGAACTCACCCCCGCTTTCCCTCTTTTACACTCTCTCTCTTTCTCTCTCTCTCTCTCTCTCTCTCTCTCTCTCTCTCTCTCTCTCTGGTCTCTCTGGTCTCTCTGGTCTCTCTCTGGTCTCTCTCTGGTCTCTCTGGTCTCTCTGGTCTCTCTCTCTGGTCTCTCTCTGGTCTCTATCTCTCTCTATCTCTCTCTCTCTCTCTCTCTCTCTCTGGTCTCTCTCTCTCTCTCTCTCTCTGGTCTCTCTGGTCTCTCTCTCTGGTCTCTCTCTCTCTCTCTCTCTCTCTCTCTCTCTCTCTCTCTCTCTCTCTCTCTCTCTCTCTGTCTCTCTTTCAATCAGACTCTGTATGAGTTCAAGTTTGAATTTCTTAAGGTGGTGTGTAATCACGAGCACTATATCCCGCTCAATCTGCCCATGCCGTTTGGGAAGGGCCGGATCCAGCGCTTTCAGGGTGAGAGTCTGTCTGTTATCACTGAATGTGATCGAGTGTCCTGTGCTTACACTGTTCTCTCTCTGTGTCAGATCTTCAGCTGGATTACTCTCTGACGGAAGATTTCTGTAGGAATCACTTTCTGGTGGGGTTGTTGTTGAGGGAAGTGGGGGGAGCTGTTCGGGAGTTCAAAGATGTCCGTCAGATCGCTATACAGGTGCTGAAGAACCTGATGATCAAACATGCATTTGATGATCGTTACTCCTCTAAGGTGAGATGAAGACGAAGGTACATGTGATCGCCTGTGTGTACTGGATTACATATTTACCTGAGGAAAACAATCAATTTTCATAATATTATATAAACCTACCATGAGCCATTTTAAAATCAGTCTAAGGAGCCACAATAAGTCAAGTGTTTCATCTTTAAGCGTAAAAATGTCTCTTGTCTTTAATTCTTTGTGATTTTTTGTAATGACAGATGATGATTAATGTGATGTGTGTCTCTGTCAGAGTCAACAGGCTCGATTGGTGACACTGTATCTGCCTCTGTTCAGTCTGATGCTGGAGAACGTTCACAGATTTAACATTACAGAACAGACTCCTGTATATAACCACACTAACAGCGTAAGACTGACACCTGTCCTCAGGACTCACTTTCCTTTATTCATGTTTGTAAAGAATTGTGCATATTTATAAAGGTATTTCTCATCATTTTCAGAATGGTCGTGAGGATTCTGTTGGGGGTATGATGACACCAACCAAACACATGAGCGTGGTGATGGACAGCAGCCCTCACAAAGATCTGTTGGGAGTGATTTCTGGAGCAGGTGACCCCTCGTTGCATTTTACACTTCATTTATATTTACACAAGTTGTTGTGAGTTTATTAATGTGTATGCCTGTGTGTGTGTGTGTGTGTGTGTGTGTGTGTGTGTGTGTGTGTGTGTGTGTGTGTGTGTGTGTGTGTGTGTGTGTGTGTGTGTGTGTGTGTGTGTGTGTGTGTGTGTGTGTGTGTGTGTGTGTGTGTGTGTGTGTGTGTGTGTGTGTGTGTGTGTGTGTGTGTGTGTGTGTGTGTGTGTGTGTGTGTGTGTGTGTGTTTGTGTGTGTGTGTGTGTGTGTGTCAGTCTCTCCTCACATGGCTAATGTGAACTCTGTACGTCACACTGACTCACGAGCTTCCATCATCAGCACCGACTCTGGAAACGGCCTATCAGAACGCAGCGACAAGCCACACCCCCTAGACAAGGTACTGACCTCTGCCTAATGACCTGCCATTGAAGGATTTCACCTGAAGTATCAGACTTCCTTTTCTGCAGCTGTGTGTGTCTGTATGTGAAACGTAGAGAGTGTGAATGTTTGTGCGAAGGTTTGTAAGTGTGTTAACCTGTGTGTGTTGTGTGCTGTTTCCTGTCGTGCTGGCGTGAAGCGGGAGGTTTTCACTCGTTGTCGCTCTGCCAGCCTGCTGCGTTTCTTTAGCGGCTTTGTGGAGACGCATCTCTCCGCCCGACACAAACATCAGACCATGGACTTCTCTTTGCTCTCTGCATCATCTGATCAACAAACACGCCTCACCCAAGTATTACACAACCTATGACCTCTGACCCCTGCTGTCATCATTAATAGTGGAGTGTCAGGCTGAATGTGCTGTAGTGTAGATGTGGTCTGTAGCTGCGCTTGTTCTCGTCTGTAGAAAAATCCAGGCAGTTAACGTTCTGCTGTCATTTATTCAATCACATGACCTGTTCTTCATGAAACACAGCTAAGGTTCTGCTCACTCAATGGCCAGTGAACAGGATTGAGGCTCTGAAAACTGCACTTGAACCTTAAAATAATCACAAATTTGCAACTGTAGCCGTCCCTCCACAAATGTTCTTAATAAGATCTAAATCAGGGAAACAGGCAGGATGGTTCAAAAGATTACCATTAATCTTTTGGAAGTGTGTGTTTTATCAGACCGGTTTTTATAAATTCCAGCATTGTACCGTTGAAAGACCCATTCATTACTAACCGATGAGAACCCACAGTCAAGGGTACTCCGACTGGAACCCCTGCACAACCTTAAGCTTCATTTTCCTATGGAAAGAGAGCACCACAGATCATAATGGAGCTTCCGTGACTGTGCTTTGTAGAAAACATCTTCTGTGGGTTCTCCTTGCCATGCCAGCATCATTGAAAGTTACTAAGAACATCCAGGTGTCTTGCTCCTTTGAATGTCTCCTGTTTGGTGCTTCCTTGCGAATTCCAAACACGTGAGTTTGTGATGTGGGAGAAGATGTGGCCTTTGAAGTTTTTTTTTATTGAAGCCCATCTCTCATAGATGCTGTCTTATGGTTATTTGACTGCAGTGTGCATCAGCGAGGGCTTTTATTTGGGCTTAGAATCTGCCTGGGTCTTCATGGAAAGCCCATCTGATCCTAAGGCTGGGTGTAGGTGATATTTTTTGGGTTCTACCACTTGACTTTTTTGTCCCATAACTCTCAGAATCTTGAGTGCCCTTGCTTGTGCAGTTCAACAATCCTGCCATGTTTCAAAAGAAATGTATTTTTGCCTTTGCCAGATATCCACGAATCATAACAGTGTTTTACATGAAAGACACATTTTAAGTTTAAGGCTATGGACCTTAACTTTTGCTCAGATAAAATAGTTTTTAGTTATGATCCACCAGTGCAAAATGCAAATATTTGTAATATGTCCCTGAACTTTAGATTTTGTTCAGGAGAATGACATCATCAAGCGTTCTGCTGAGTGAATAAATCACAGCAGAAATCTCACGTATGTGCAGTGTGTGACTTTACAGTGTGTGTATTCATGTGTGTGTAAGTAAAAGTGCATATGTGTGATGTGATGTGTGTGTTGTTCTGTCTCTGTCAGCGTCCCATTACTGGTGTTCTGAGCAACCCACTGCTCCGCTATGATAAACTGGATCAGTGTGAGGTGAAGAACATGTTAATGTGTTTCCTGCACGTCCTCAAGAGCATGTCTGAAGGTACACACAAACAAACAAACAAAACCACACCTCAAGTGAGTTGTGTTGTGGTTCAGGAGTAAAGTGTTTATGGTCTGTTTGTAGATGCTCTGTTCAACTACTGGAATAAAGCTTCACCCACAGACCTCATGAACTTCTTCAGTCTCCTCGAGTAAGTGCTACACACACACGCATACACAAACACACTATCACACATCACAGATACACACACTCACATCACGCACCCCCCATGCACAGACTTGATGGCTAATGTGTATTTGTTGTGCTTTCAGAGTGTGTCTTCATCAGTTCAGATACATGGGAAAGAGACACATCAGCAGGTAAGTGAGCTGTGTGTATTGATCTTGTGTGAAGTGTTGTGTTGTGGTACTGAAGGTTGTGTGTGTGTGTCTCAGGTGTCTGGAGGGTTCAGGACCGGTGGTTCATGAGCGACGCTCTCAGACTCTTCCTGTCTCTCGCAGCAGGACGAGTGCTATGCACGTGCGACTGCAACAACTCAACAGTCTGGACAACTCTTATACATTCAACCACAGTGAGTCACACAAACACACACAAACATGCCCTGTACCGCTGCGTGCAACGCCCCGGCAGGTCCGCAGCTGGAAGAGCAATATATCACATATTATATCATTCCCATATTCACCACTATGTTGTGCAAAAAGAGAGTGAGCACTTTTGTAGCCCTGAATTTCAGTAGGAGCAAGTTCTAAGTCATAGTTAAAACACTAGGCAGTTTTAACAGTGTCATATGTTTAAGTGACATTCTGCCGACTCCTTCCACAGTTAAGACAGTTATGACCCGACTATTTTTAGTTGAACAGTAAAAAACTGGACTCTCTTAACACAACAGAGTACTTTTGAAGTTTGTAATTTATTTATGTGTTTAGCTTTATTCCTGCATTGCACAAACTTTTTCGCATATGATATCAAAGTTATTAAAGAAAAGTTAACAAAAGATCCCTCCCATGGACTTTGTGTACAGATCGTTCTGCACACCACTGATGTCCCATGCACCTTATATTTAAAGCGGTTTGTGTGGAGTGACACAAGGTTACATCATGTAATCTTTTTGTGTCTAACATTCGTTTTCACCCATACCCATTGTGAATAAAAATTATTTTTATTAATGTTGTATAAAAACGATACAAAATCTACTTAATATACCCTTTTGTTAACTGTAGACAGACTCTGTTATGCATTTGAACTATACCAATAGGGCTTTATTTCTTTCCTTTAAAGTTGCCTACCTCAAACACAGTTGTTTTCTAAACTAATGTAATAACCAAAGAAAAATGAAAGTACTTCATTTCACCATAAGAAAGAAACTAAACCATTTTTATAGATGCAACAGTTTAGTTTCCTTTATTGAAATATATACTCGCTTGTGCATGGACTAATTATACGGTATCAAAGCGTTCAGAAAGATTTTACTAAAGTACTGAACCGTATCTATTCTGAGTAACTACTGTTTGTGTGTGTGTGTGTGTGTGTGTGTGTGTGTGTGTGTGTGTGTGTGTGTGTGTGTGTGTGTGTGTGTGTGTGTGTGTGTGTGTGTGTGTGTGTGTGTGTGTGTGTGTGTGTCCGTGTGTCCGTGTGTCCGTGTGTCCGTGTGTGCCCGTGTCCGTGTGTGTCCGTGTGTGTCCGTGTGTGTCCGTGTGTGTGTGTGTGTGTGTGTGTGTGCGTGTGCGTGTGCGCGTGTCCGTGTGTGTGTGTGTGTAGCTTACAGTCATTCAGATGCTGATGTGTTGAATCAGTCTCTGTTGGAGGGCAATACTGCCACTGAAGTGTGTCTTACAGTTCTGGACACATTGAGCATCTTCATTATGGGCTTTAAGGTCAGACATCATCATCATCATCCTCATCATGCTGACAGTGTGTTTGTGTGAGTGTAATGGATGTGTTTGTGTGTGTTTGTTTAGACACAGTTAAGTCTGGATCATGGTCACAGTCTTCTCATGAAGAAAGTGTTCCAGGTTCATCTGTGCTTCTTACAAATTAATCAATCAGAGACTGCTCTCAAACAGGTCTTTACCTCCCTGCGCACCTTTATCTATAAGGTGAGTGCTGTACGTTTAAAGAGCTTTCAGTCAGGAACTGTGAGTCTTAATAATGGTTATATTTTTGTTATAGATAACATTTTATAGTAAATACACATTTTTCAATTTGAAGAATATTTCTTAGTGATAATAATATTAATTTGATTAATATTGTATAGTATGTTTATATAGATTTAATCATTTATATTTATCGCACAGCAGTTCTTACGGTGATTTATTGTTTTCATAATTGCTGGCAACATCTTTCTCTTAACAATGTGAGGTTATCTTTCACCATTATCACTTTCAGTTATTGACTCGTTGTTATGAGGCCATAAATGACTTCTTTTAGGGTCAGTTTAACGATGTCATATTTTCTGGAAAACTTTTTTAATATTTGGAATTAGGTAAATATAAATTATATTGAGTAGATTTATTTATATTTGTTTTGATCTTAGACAAAAAAATGTGATTTTCATATTATATATTATTTTATGCAATGTAAATGTCTGATGTGTTTGTGTTTAGTTTCCATGCACATTTTTTGAGGGTCGTGCAGACATGTGCGCATCTTTCTGTTATGAGATTCTGAAGTGCTGTAACTCCAAACTGAGCTCCATCCGCAGTGATGCCGCTCATCTGCTATACTTCCTCATGAAGAGCAACTTCGACTACACAGGACGCAAGTCCTTTGTCCGCACACATCTGCAGGTGAAGCATTGTACCCCTGTGACACTAAGCTGTGATGGGGTAGTGATGTCACTGTCTGTGTTTCCTCAGGTGGTGATAGGTGTCAGTCAGCTCATTGCTGATGTCATTGGTATAGGTGGAACGAGATTTCAGCAGTCACTGTCTATAATCAACAACTGCGCTAACAGTGACAGAACAATCAAAGTCAGTTTCCTGTTAAATACTCAAGTATAGACGCTTTTCACACATGATCCCTTTAACCCAGTTTTGATTTTTTGTTGCAGAACACGGCATTCCCATCTGATGTGAAGGACCTGACAAAGAAGATCCGGACTGTTCTGATGGCCACAGCCCAGATGAAGGAGCATGAGCGAGACCCAGAGATGCTGGTGGACCTGCAGTACAGTCTTGCAAAATCTTATGCCAGCACACCTGAACTCCGCAAGACCTGGCTTGACAGCATGGCTCGTATCCATGTGAAAAACGGAGACCTGTCTGAGGTACACAGACACGTATCATCAAACACATAAACACACATGTTCTACTCTGTAAATTCATGCTTTATGGTTTTACTATATCTATAGGCAGCCATGTGTTACGTGCACGTTGCAGCACTGGTGGCTGAGTACCTGCGGAGGAAAGGTGAGACAAAGACATGTGATAATGCTGTTACAGTCATGTGATCTTAAGTGTCCCTAACAGTGACCCCTGGGGGCCGCACTAACAGTTCTCAAGTAGATGAGCCATTGGCACTGTGTTGACTTGTAATGGGACACATGGCATTAGGACCCTCATCCGTCAGATAGTTTAGTGTTCTTGTGAAATGTTAGTTGGACATTTATTATATTTAAGAAAATACAAACAAATATGAGATCTCGATAAATACATTCCTAGATTTGAAGTGGAAATCAATGGCCTTTGATGTAATAAATCACTCATCTTCACATGTGCTCAGCTGCAAATTAAAATGTCAATATGGCATAAAACGAATATCCTGGTTATTCAGTACTGATAACACAGTAGATGTGTTTGTGTAAGGATTCCATATCTGTGACATTTCCTCTCTAACCCTCAATCTCTCTCGTTGATAAAGATGCTGTTGCGGTAATACCACTTACACATTAGACTCCCGCAGGATTGACCATGACCCTTCACCTTTCCCCTGTATTTCTTGATATTAAAATGACAGATTTGTGTGTTGTGTAGGGATGTTTAAACAGGGCTGCTCAGCATTCAGAGTAGTCACACCAAACATTGATGAAGAAGCGTCTATGATGGAGGATGTGGGCATGCAGGACGTTCACTTTAATGAGGTGAGTGGAAACCTGTGAATGTTGTGTAGTCAGATAGATCAGATCAATGATTTCTAATGGAGGAAGTCAGGTGTGTGTGTGTCAGATCTTACTGGACATATTGCATGAAGCTAATGTGTTTGTGTGTTTCGTGTTGCTTAAGTTAGTGTTATATTAATGTGTGGATTATCAGTGACGCTTATCATCAGAACGACTGATACACATTACTGCACTTTGACTGTCAGATAAAACACAAATAACATCACTTTTCACAGTAAACTGCATCATATTACATAACATAATTGTTCTATTTGGTGCTCACTTGATCTCATTTATTCATGTTTATTTAGTTGTGTGTAGGTTGGGTTGTAAGTTTGCAGATTGTGCGTGTGTGTGTTTGACAGGATGTTCTGGTAGAGCTTCTGGAAGAATGTGCTGATGGATTGTGGAAAGCTGAACGTTATGAGCTCATCTCTGACATTTACAAACTCATCATTCCCATTTATGAGAATCGCAGAGACTTTGAGGTGCACAATCTCCTAACCCTAACCTTTGTTTTTACTGAAATAAGATTTCCTTTCCATCTGTAATATGCAGAGAAAACTGTTTAATTTCCTCTGGCTTCACCGTTAAATCTGACTGATGTCGTGATGTTTGTGACAGAAACTGGTTCACCTGTATGACACACTGCACCGGGCGTACAGTAAAGTGACAGAGGTGATGCACACCGGCAAACGTCTGCTGGGAACATACTTCAGAGTTGCATTCTTTGGCCAGGTGAGACTTTTGAAAGCATTTTTGTCTGTATTTATAAAGGCAAACATAATGTAGACAGGAGAACAGAGGTCCGAGAGAGGAAACAGTGTGGGTTCAGTTGTTGTCATGTGGTTAGAGAGTTGGACTTGTAACGGAAGGTTGTAGGTTTTCAAATCTCAGGGTCTGCAGACAATGCCGGATGGTTACTGCACACTAGTCGCTTTGGATAAAAGTGTCTGACAAATGAAGGAATGTAAATGTAAATGTTAATGGAACAAACATGAGGACATGAGTCGGGTCTGTCTTACATCACTTAAGATAAACCTCAGTTTTGTTTTGTCCGATTGATGCTGTAAAATCTCTCATTGCTTTTTGTCCTATATGTGTGAGTGTTATGTGTTTTCTGTCCTGTTTTTGGTTAAAGCAGTACCAGTGTAATGCCATGAATGAGATAAAAGTGACTATAGATTAGTTTCAGTCCCCATAGTCCTCATGTGACGAATATAAGTAATTATCATCCCTGTGTAATTTATACTTCCTGATATTTCCAAAGTACCAATCTACAGTACAAGTTTCATTTTTCTGTTTAAGCCCCTTGAGTGTAAGAAATGCGCATTACAAATATGACAAATTATTATTATTAATTGTTAGGTTCTGAATAAAAAAGATTTGTCTCGTCTTCCTGCGGAATCATCAAGCATGTCATGGAGAGAACTTATTTGACAGTTAGGACTCTGACTGTTTCCGGTCAGTCTGTAGCTTTCTGATTCACATATGCTGGTTGTTTCAGGGCTTCTTTGAGGATGAAGATGGTAAAGAATACATCTACAAGGAGCCCAAATTTACTCCGCTGTCTGAGATTTCTCAAAGACTCCTGAAACTGTATTCAGACAAGTTCGGAGCTGAGAATGTTAAAATGATTCAAGATTCTGGCAAGGTGAGATTTACAGAACATAACAGTTTGCAATGATAAGTAGTGTGTTACATAATGATAAAAAAAAAACATTAAAGTTCTTCAGTAAATGACATATGTTAGGTAATTTATTATTAAAAAGAAATGAAAAAAGACAATAAACTATGTAAATTTATTCAGATTATGATTTTATCGCTTTATATTTGTTTTTGGTTTAGGTTAATCCAAAGGATTTAGACTCAAAATACGCCTACATCCAAGTGACGCACGTTAGTCCCTTTCTGGAGGAGAAGGAGCTGCTGGAGAGAAAAACCGACTTTGAGAGGAGTCACAATATTTGCCGCTTTGTGTTTGAGATGCCATTCACAGTATCAGGCAGAAAACAGGGCGGTGTGGAAGAGCAGTGTAAACGCAGAACTATACTCACCAGTGAGTATACACACACTATAACATCTGTCAGCATCAGCTGTCAATCACAAACATACATCAGATCACACATTCTTTAAGTTTCTTTAGTGTTGACCTCAGAGAGAGATAAAGTAATCAGTATCACACAATTACCACAACAAGCAGTGATCATTTCCTAACACTGTGTCTATATCGGACAAAAGAGTGCTTTAATACTCATTATCAATGAAAAGTATGTCAATCCTATTAGAACAAGCTGTGTGTCCTGTGGCGCCTGTCACATCCAGTGTAAGAGTGGGTTTGAGAATATATCAATATTAATAGTAGACTTCAAAAATGTTGTTGATATGACTAGTAAATAAAATGAATATAGTAAAATGTTTTTGAAATAGATTTATGCAATTCACATTAATGTACTTAGTAAAATACACTGTTATTGAATGGATGGTATATTACAGTCTGCTAAAAACGACCAATTTCTTTTCTACTTATTATATTTTAATTGTGCAGAAATAGTGTTGTACAACTGAGCACTTTTTGTTCAAAAATGATAAAATCCTTAACAAAACTCTTTTTTAATGAAATATAGGCTAACTAAGAAAAATTAGCTTTGTGTAAAAGCAGTACTCCAAATAAAGTTTATTTTAGTATTTTAATACATTAAAGCTATACTTATAATGAAATTTTGACTAGGTTAATAAAGTGTATATATATATATTTTTTTTTAAGTAAAACAGTAATAAAAACAGTAATAAAACATACCTCAGCTTTAATGATGTAAGATTAATAACTTTTATATTTGTCCCATGAATAGTGTTTCACTCCTAATTTTTCATACATTTGACATTAAAATTAAATAAAAACAATACAGATACTGAAGACGTTTATCTTGGATGAAAGTTCAACCATGAGTAAAGTGCATTAATAAATACATTGAGTTAATCCTGTTATTCCATTAATCTTTAGAATAACAGTAATGTTTTAAGTTTGCAAAACATCTTTATTGTGAAACTAAAGAGGACAACAAGTTAATATAGAGGTGATGTATAGTAGGAGTAATTTAAAAGATATGGGATTATGTATAATTATATAAACATGAAAAGCTTTAAAAACATTGTTTTATAGAATACATCGTAAAAGTTTTTATATAACCTATTTAAGTTATTCTCAGGGCTTATGTGTGAATAAAATCTCTCTCTCTCTCTCTCTCTCTCTCTCTCTCTCTCTCTCTCTCTCAGCCACACACTGTTTCCCATATGTAAAGAAACGGATTGCAGTGATGTATCAGCATCATGTAGATCTGAATCCCATCGAGGTGGCCATTGATGAGATGAGTAAGAAAGTTCTGGAGATCAGACAGTTGTGTTCCTGTAGTGATGTGGATATGATTCAACTCCAGCTCAAACTACAGGGTAGCATCAGTGTCCAGGTACACAATACTCACACAATATCTGAGGATTCGTTGATTTAAATGAGTGTGTAATGAAGTGTCATGTGTGTTATCCAGGTGAACGCTGGACCTCTGGCATACGCTAGAGCGTTTCTGGATGATTCCAGCACAAAGAAATACCCGGACAACAAAGTCAAACAGCTGAAAGAAGTTTTCCGGTAACTGTTAACACATACACACACATCAGATGAGATGAGACAAACATGAGGGAGAACATAAGGTGTGTTCTTGTGTCTGTGTTGCAGTCAGTTTGTGGAAGTATGCGGTTTGGGTTTAAGTGTTAATGAGCGACTGATAAAGGAAGACCAACAGGAATATCATGAAGAGATGAAAACAAACTACAGAGATCTCATCAAAGAACTCAGCGCTATCATGCACGAGCCGGTACAACACACATACGCACACACACGCTCACACACACAAGAAATCAGATCTCGTCTCAGATCTCATCTGTGATTGTTTTTGTGGACAGATCAGTCCAGCTGATGAGGGCATGAGAAGCCCTATTCCGGATTCTCTTCACATCTTTAATGCCATCAGCGGAACACCCACCTCTGCCACCGTCCAGGGTCTGCCCAACACATCCTCAGTGGTCTGACCCCTGCACTGACCTCATGACCTTTCACCCCTGTCACACAGAGCTGCTGGAAGACCTCACACTTCCTCCAGGAGAGCACCACGTGAGGAAAAGGACTCGTTCCTCTGACCTACTGTTTCCTGTGGAGACATTATCAATCCAAAGACCAATCCAAATCCTGCACACGTATTTTTGCCTACGTCAGCATTTTAACAGGACAGAAAATAATCTTAGAAAGAAGAAAAGACAAAAGCTGTGTAAAAACCTGCTGACTGATAAGCCATAGCTCCAAAGCTTTTATCTGCTAATATTTTGTATATTTTTATTGTTTTTAATATGTTAAAGTGAGTGAACTGTACTCTGCCCTATGATATCTGACAGATATGAAATCTTGGCATTAAGGCGTTTATCATCATGTGCTTCTAATGGAAGGACGGGAATTGTGCAGACGCAATCCTAATGTTTAAATGTGTTTGATATATTTTTATACTCTGAGACACAGTTGAATATGAGGTTGTTTTTATCAGTACTTAACATTTGCTGCTCTTCTGTATTTAAAATGTTTCTAATGCTTGTTTTGTTTTTAATAAATCTGACACAACTCATTCAGATGTTCGTTTATCTCATCCTCTCATCATGCCTAACTCTATAAATGACTCTATAAATGTTTATGATCATTATTATTATTCACTGTGGTTTATTACTGATTTGTTATATTCGTGTTTTCATTTCAGACAGCTAGTTTCCATTGTTTGTATTTTGACAGCCTGCAGTCTCACAACTTTATTCTTGTCTCCTTGACCTTCAGTTATTGAGTGGAGAAATGTGTGATTCTGTGTTACGTGCATGTGATGGAAATGGGTTGATTTTGTTCTTTTAATGAAGAACACACAACAGAAAAGAGTCTCATCCTGAGGTTTATCAGCTGTATGTGTGTGTGTGTGTGTGTGTGTGTGTGTGTGTGTGTCATAAAACAGGACACAGTCCACACACACATTTGCTTTAACACTGATGTTCTGATCTAGACAAGATCTTTTCACATCCGCCAAGATGACAGGTGAGAACCCAGACACAAAATTACACATTGTTTAATGTTACATGTAAATAAAATTTACATTTTTCTCTCACAGATGAAAAGATGGATGGGAAGAAGAAAAATAAGAAGAAGGTAAGAACTGTTGTTATTGTAATCTTGTTGTGAAGTTATTCTATCGATCCAGAGATGAAAGCAACTATATTTCATATTTTTAGTTTCCATCGTGAATTCAACTAAAATTAAATCATAAAACTGTTTAAAAATGAGTTCATCTGAGATAATAAAACTTATTAAAAACTGAATAATTTGATGTAAAGATGTCTTGTATAGATAATATTATACTGGTATGTATATTATAATGCAGAAATGATTTATTAAAGTCGTATGTTGTGTTAATACAGACAGCTGAGTGCTGTGGATATCCTGTCAGCATTTTCTTCATCGTGGTCAATGAGTTCTGTGAAAGATTTTCTTACTATGGCATGCGGGGTGAGTGTTCATGTGTTCTGAAACTAAAATAACTGCTCAAAACATCCATAAATACTACATGAACGATATGAATGTTGTGAACACTTTAAAATCACATGGCAGCAGAAGGTTTTCTTTAGCTTAGTGGTAAGGGCATAGTGCTAAAGATGAACCAATGTCAGATGTCCAATTCCATTGTTGCATGGTTTGCACAAATATTATAAATATGTTTAATGTTGGCCTTTAATAAATGTCACAAAACTGAACAGTGATATTAACTTAAAGAAATCTTTAAAAACAGTTAACTGATTTCTTTCAGTGGAAATAAAAAAATAAATACTTTTTATATTTTATTATAAAGATTATGTAATTAAAATTAATATTTATTTAACAAACATATATATGTGTGTGTGTAATATACACTAGTATCTTTGGTGAATTCTAATATTTGAGTTAATTTGATTTTTATTTCTTTTTTTAACTACGCAATCACAAATTGAAACGCTACATTTACTTTTATTTAAATTTGTTGTTTCACATTTAAACACAGTAAAAGTTTTTTTAAATGAAAAATGTTAAGTATAAAAAAGTGTTAGTTACTAAAAGCATTTTCAGCATTAATGTAAACACACATGTAAAGCTGAAGAAGATGCAGAAAGAAGAACACTATATTTTTTTGGGAACAGTTCATTTTAATATTTTACACGATAAGTATCTTCTACTGTCATTCAGTAGAGTATTAGTAGACTGTCCCTGTAATATATGTTAATGCTTTACAAAAATAATCCTACAACGCTTACATGTCAACTTATTCTCCAAACCCTTCGCCCAACACTAACTCTAACCTTCACCGAAAGTCCACTAATACTAGTTAGGTGATGTAGAGGCTAAATTATACTAAGTATGATATCTAAAGTGTAGGAAAATAAAATTAAATTAAATGTTTGATTAATTTGAGAGGAAAGCCCGTAAATGATATCATGAAATGGTCTTTGTAAATTCTACAATACATTTATATTCGATACTAAATAAGCTCAGAACTTCTACAGGATCATATTAGTTCTGATACATTTGAGTAAATTGTACAATGATTATTAAATGTTGTAAAGTCATTGTTAGTTCATGTTAGTTAAAGTTAGTTAAAGTGATAGTTCACCCAAAAAATAAAAAGTCCGTAATGATTTCCTCACCTTTGAGTTGTTCTGAGCCTGTACACTGTTTAAGGTCTGTTCTGTGTACAGTTATTGTTCCCATGAACTTCTTTTTTTAGTTTCTGTCCTGTTAAACAGAATTTTTCAATTTAAATGATCTATCCATTTAATGCATGTGGCACATTTAGTTACAGATTCATTCATAGCGCCACAATTTGGTCAGTTCTGATATAAGCTTGGCCTCTGAGACATCCAATGACATGATCAAATATTCTGATGACAATCAAGATTCTTCCTATTTTATGTGATGAAATGTTTTATTTCAGCATGCATTAACTTCTGTTGGTTTTATTTATTATACTTGAGCAAAGTTCAAAAATCATTTGATCATTTCAGTGAACTTCAATACGACCAGAACTGACCTGTGAAATCTGTGTGTCTGTAGCTGTGTTGGTTCTGTATTTCCGTTATTTTCTGCGTTGGGACGATGACCTCGCGACCTCCATTTATCATGCGTTTGTAGCGTTGTGCTACTTGACACCAATCCTGGGAGCTATCATTGCAGACTCCTGGCTGGGAAAGTTTAAGTGAGTTTAAGTGTAGAGTCTGAAGAACTGTGATGTGTGTGATGATTATGCTGAACGTGTATGTGTGTGTGTGTTTGTGTTTGTGTGTCCGTGCGTTTGTGTGTTTCAGGACCATCATCTATCTGTCTATAGTGTACGCCATTGGTCAGGTGATCATGGCCGTCAGCACAGTTCATGACATCACAGACACCAACAGAGACGGCACACCTGATAACCTCACCTTCCACGTGTGAGATAATCTACCCACAATGCATCTGTGCTCTTCATCATGTCCTCATGTGTGTGCGCGCGTGTGTGTGTGTGTGTGTGTGTGTGTGTGTGTGTGTGTGTGTGTGTGTGTGTGTGTGTGTGTGTGTGTGTGTGTGTGTGTGTGTGTGTGTGTGTGTGCGCGTGTGCTTTTCAGGGCTTTGTCAATGTTAGGATTGGTTCTCATTGCTCTGGGCACTGGTGGTATTAAACCTTGTGTGTCTGCGTTTGGTGGAGATCAGTTTCAGGAACATCAGGTGTGACACTACTCCTCCACTATTTGTTTGTTTGTTTGTTTGTTGTTTTTTGTTTGTTTGTTTGTTGTGTTTATAAACGTGTGTGTTGATGTTTTCAGAGTCAACAGCTCAACACATTCTTCTCAGTGTTTTATCTGTGCATTAATGCTGGAAGTCTTCTGTCCACACTCATCACACCTGTACTCAGAGGTACACACGCAGACACACGCTCACACACACACACACACACACACACACACACACACACACACATTTTTACACATGTCTCATGTGTGTTGTGTTGTTCAGCTCAGGATTGTGGTATCTACAGTCAACAGAAGTGTTATCCACTAGCGTTTGGGGTACCTGCTGCACTCATGGTTGTATCTCTGGGTAAGAATGAGACGACATGCACACACTTTACACTGCTCTGTGTGTGTCTGATTGTGTTGTTGTGTACAGTGGTGTTTATCGCTGGCAGTGGGATGTATGTGAAAACCGCTCCAGAAGGAAACATCATGTCGTCTGTTTGTAAATGTATCGGGGTGAGTGAACATTCACATATAAAAATAAACATCATGTCAGCATTCACACACGTTCAACATCTATTTCATTTACTATTTATTTTGTAGATATCTTCATATGTTTCTTAAGTTTTCACTTTCTTTACATACATGCAAAATATATAAACAATAGTTTTTGAAATTTGAAATTTAATAAAGAAAATATGCTCAAATAATAATATATTACTTTCTGTTCTGCACACATTTACAGTATTGACATTAAATGCTATGAGCATTATCAGATTTGTATTATTAGATTTGTATTTTTAGATTTGTATTATTAGATTTGTATTATTAGATTTGTATTATTAGATTTGTATTATTAGATTTGTATTATTAGATTTGTATTATTAGATTTGTATTATTAGATTTGTATTATTAGATTTGTATTATTAGATTTGTATTTTTAGATTTGTATTATTAGATTTGTATTATTAGATTTGTATTATTAGATTTGTATTATTAGATTTGTATTATTAGATTTGTATTATTAGATTTGTATTTTTAGATTTGTATTATCAGATTTGTATTTTTAGATTTGTATTATCAGATTTGTATTTTAAGATTTGTATTATTAGATTTGTTCATTATTTGTAAAGAGAAGCTCACACATAATCAATAAATCTGTACAAATAATATCAAGAAATCATGTATTTATTTTTATATTTTTCTATTATTTTATATTATATTTCATGTATTTATTTTGTTCAGATTGGGTCAGAAATATCACGTTTCTTCTGGTTTGTCTGTAGTTTGCCATCAAAAATCGTTTCAGGCACAGAAGCAGCAGATATCCAAAGAGAGAACACTGGATGGACTGGGCAGATGAGAAATATGATGTATGTTTATCTGTCATCTCTACAAACACATGTTGAGTTTCTATTGACAAAATAAGTGATATACTGTACAATCGTGTGTGTGTGTGTGTGTGTGTGTGTGTGTGTGTGTGTGTGTGTGTGTGTGTGTGTGTGTGTGTGTGTGTGTGTGTGTGTGTGTGTGTGTGTGTGTGTGTGTGTGTGTGTGTGTGTGTGTGTGTGTGTGTGTCTCTTCTATAGAAACTTCTCATCGCTCAGATAAAGATGGTGTTGAAGGTCTTGTTTCTGTATATTCCTCTGCCCATGTTTTGGACTCTGTTTGATCAGAAGGTAAAGCTCAGCATGATCTGATCTTAAATCTGATCTTAATCTTTTATTTTATTCCTCCTGTGTGATGATCATGTGTTGTGTAGGGCTCACGCTGGACACTTCAAGCCACAACTATGACTGGAGACTTTGTAAGTGTTTCATTTCTTAACAAATTCCTTCTAAAAACAGTAATAAATGGGGTTATAAACAACTTTGTGATGGGTTTGTGTGTTTGTGTTGTTGTCTGTAGGGGGCGTTCATCCTGCAGCCAGATCAAATGCAGGTATATGAATTTCACTCAATGGATTTGGATAAAACACATGATATGGGTTTGTAAACTCACATGTCTATCAGACGGTCAACCCAATCCTCATCCTGACGCTGGTGCCCATCATGGATCGCATTATTTTTCCTCTCATTGAGAAGTGCGGCCTCAATTTCAGGTATAATATTTATCGATAAAGTCACTATTACTGAAAATCTTAATGTTAACTCAAACATTTCTTAGTGAACTTAATCAAATTCAGATGATTTTATATTTGTTAACACATCCATAGTCTTCATGTGTTGCAATTTTTACAGCACAATTTAAGTTGGACCAATCACCTGTCAAACATGTTGTTATGGAAACGGCAGGTTTTGCTAGTGACTGGTCAGCTGTCAAAAGGTGCATGATGTTTAGTGTTTCTTGAAACTTGAAGTTGTCTGTGCGTGCATGTGTGTGTGTGTGTGTGTGTGTGTGTGTGTGTGTGTGTGTGTGTGCGTGTGCGTGTGCGTGTGCGTGTGCGTGTGCGTGTGCGTGTGCGCGTGTGTGTGTTTCAGTCCATTAAAGAGAATGACTGTAGGGATGCTGTTTGCTGCTATGGCGTTTATTGCTGCAGCTCTGGTTCAGATTGAAATTGATGTGAGTGTCAAACCAAATATTAATCATAATCCGTGTTTCATGACGAAATCATTTATTAGAGAATAGAAGGTCAAAGACAAAAACACAAGATGTTACATTCAAAACCCTAACAACATATCGTCTTCTTTTCAGAAAACATTACCAAACTTCCCATCGTCCTCTGAGAGTCAGTTAAAGGTGGTGAATATGGGCAGCAGATCACTGAATGTGACCATCACAAACACTGAACCTCTACACATACCGCCACTCGAGGTACAACACAAACACACAAAGTCACTTTTATTTTCACATTTCACAGCAAAGGTGCCTTGGTCAGTAAAATTCTTGGTAGCTTGCCCCACATATTCCAGAAACAGTTAACATATAACTTATAATACAGACTTCAAACAGGTGACACAATCAAATTTACACACACACACACACACACACACACACACACACACACACAATGAGATTGAGTGGTGTTTGTGTTGTTGTCGCAGACCTCTGGAGATTATTTGAGGTTTGATGTTGAGAGCATCACAGTGTCAGTGAATACAGATCCTGTCATCAGTAAAGCTTTGAGTTTAATGAAGTCTCAGCGTCACACTCTCATCATCTCCTCTGACCCGACACTCATGTATCTGGTGAGTGTACAACTATACACACTCAAGATCTTATTAGATAGCTTTTACATCCAGCGGACTATAAACGTCTTTTTAGAGCTGAATTATTTCTCTCTCAGACGGAAGACAGAATGTCTAAACCAGAGGAGGGAAAGAATGCCGTACGGTGAGCAGAAGGGAACATTCAGTCAGTCTTCTCAGATCAACTGTTCTCTAAATGAAATGATTTTCTGTTCCTCAGGTTTGTGAATGATTTGACAGAAGTCATGAACATTACTGATCTTGGCTCGGTTGAGCCGACGGCAGTGTCAAACTACACCCTTGTATCTCAAGGACCGTATGTTCATTGATTATTTATTCATTCTCATGTGTTTGAACACCTATTTCTGACAATTTCTTCAAGAAGAGATTTATTGAAATCATACAATGAAAGTCAATAGGGTTCAGTGTTGTTAAATCATAAACATTCTTCAAACTATCTCTTTTGTTTTCTACATATGGAAGATGAGGGTTTATCTCTTATTGATGTTGTTGTTGTTAGGAAGAAGTTTGTTCTCAGCAGTGGACAGAAGAACTGTACATTTTCCCCAACACTTGGATTCGGTTCCTCTCTCACTTTTCTCATCCCCAGAGATCTGTCCTGGACTGAGGTTCATATCTCACATCAATAACGTCTGATCCGATCCCAGCATGTTCTAAAGCTTATCATCTGATAAAGTGCATTTGTGTTTCGTGTGTGTGTGTGCGTGCGTGCGTGCGTGCGTGTGTGTGTGTGTGTGTGTGTGCGTGCGTGCGTGTAGTGTAATAGTTTGATCAGGACGGTTGAAGACATCAAACCAAACTCAGTGCACATGGCTCTTCAGATTCCTCAGTATTTTCTCATCACTACAGGAGAGGTGATGTTCTCTGTCACTGGTCTACAGTTCTCATATTCGCAGGTATTCACAACACACACAGATTATCAAATCAAAGGCAACTTTACACAATCTGTAACTGGGAACATCATATTTTACCAAATCTAAAAAGGGTTTTAGAGCAGAAAACATTCTTAAACAATCATTCTTCTAGGCTCCAAAAAACATGAAGTCGGTGTTGCAAGCGGGCTGGTTGTGCACAAACGCTGTGGGAAATATTATTGTGTTAATTGTGGCAGAGTTGGGCAAACTTCCTAAACAGGTACTGCTTCATATGACCTCTGACCTCACAGATGTTGAGTATTATGTTGCGTATGATCACATGTGTGTATTCGTTCTTGTGTGTAGTGGGCTGAGTATGTGTTGTTTGCCTCACTTCTGGTGGCTGTGAGTATTATCTTTTCCATCATGGCTTATTTCTACAAATACATGGATCCGGCAGAGATTGAAGCTCAGATTAAGAGAGAACTTGAACCAGAAGACAAGGAGAAAGAAACACAACAACATGAGCTCAAACAAACAAAGATATAAATGATAGTATGTAGTAAGAGACTGTAAACTGATGCGCTTGTGTTTGTGTGTTTGTTTATTTGCTAATAAACGATGATCATTAAAACTAAAGTTTATGTTTTGCAATAGACTCAAGTGTTTGCTCTGTGTTTGTACTATACTTAAACTGCTCACACGGCCTTTAATTCATATTAAATAGTGTCACAACACTGTCATGTCATGTTGCATATAAACAGTTATTTAAACTTTTAAACACGTTTCTCTCTTTAAAGAATCCATATTTTGAATAACTCCGGCGAGATGATTCGGTGAGTCAGTCATCGTTCTTGAATGAATCAGTGTTCTTGAAAAGACTTTGACCTTTTGGTCATTTTAGTTTCACATTTAAAAGGCAACCCTAACATTAAGTTGATTTGTACATTTATTCACATTGGAATTACTTCTCATATAATTGATTTGAAACTTTAATGTTTTTAGTCTTACCATCTAAAATATTGATGTATACCACAGCATTTGCTACATTTTATCAATTTCTATAGTTATTACTGCAAAGTATTGTAATGTATAATAAGTGTAATTATTTATTTATACCTATATACTAGTCATTAAATGATTGTAATACATATTAGAGTTTATTATAGTAAATGATACATACATTTTTTTTATTTAGTATGTATTTGGTTGATGTTGTGACGAAGAAGACAGTATGGGGTTTGAACTTGTAACCCATCGTCTCTGAACTTGAATTTGAAAGGAATTCTTTCTTCTGAAAGCGAGCCACCACTTTGTCAGCTTTCTCTGGTTCGCTGGATGCCGCTATGGCACAGTTAGCAGCCTAAGCAAGCTATAGATGCCAACCTGTCAGCCTCGTGCTCGCGTTCATGCGAGAACTCCAGCCACAATGCCTATATGCCTCCAAGCGGCGCCTCTTCTTGTCCTGGTCCTCGAGGAGCCCGAAAGATGTGCGATCCACGCAGAGCTGTCCTTTCTCCAGGAGAAACTAGAGAGCAACCTTTCGCCATCCACGCTCACGCTATATTTTGTCGCTATTGCCGCACACTCAGAGCTGGTGGAAGGGAAGTCTCCCGGACAGCACAACCTGGTCACTAGGTTCCTCAGGGGTGCGAAGCGGGTGATTCCCCCTCGACCACGCTCCATACCCACTCGTTGTGGTCCTTAATGGCCTTTCACGCCCTCGGAGAGGCTGACCTTGCTTGTCTCATGATGAAGGCAACACTCCGGATGGCCCTCACTCCGGTCAAGAGGATAAGGGACCTACAGGCACTCTCCACGTCCAACGAGTGCCTACAATTCGGACCGGCCTACTCTCACTTTAACCTTAGACCCGGCCCGGCTGTGTGCCCAAGGTTCCCACCACTCCGTTCTGGAGCCAGATAGTGAGCCTTCAGGCGCTCCCTACCCGGGAGGAAGTCCCTACCCCTTGCGTCTTTACTTGGAATAAACGCAGAGAAAATAACATAAGAAAGCATTCGATCATTCTCTGAATAAGGTTCTTCATATGTGTTAAAATGTCAAATGGTGTTCATATTGATTTCAGATGGACCTTTATATGTTAGTCACAGTATGTATACAGAGCTAAACATTTATTCATATCAGCTCAACATCACACATATGTAAACCTTACACAGATAAATATTTGATCAGCAAGTTTCAGGTGTTATATGATGAAGTAGCACTCATATCCACACAGGTGTCACGATGTGTTCTTTAGTTATAAACACTTTATAAATTGATCTTTGACCTGTTACTGAAGCTGTCACACCCACATGATAAAGACTTTAATAAACAGAGAGAGAGAGAGAGAGAGAGAGAGAGAGAGAGAGAGAGAGAGAGACCAGAGAGAGAGAGACCAGAGAGAGAGAGACCAGAGAGAGAGAGACCAGAGAGAGAGAGAGAGAGACCAGAGAGAGAGAGAGACCAAAGAGAGAGAGAGAGACCAGAGAAAGACCAGAGAGAGACCAGAGAGAGAGACCAGAGAGAGAGAGAGACCAGAGAGAGAGACCAGAGAGAGAGAGACCAGAGAGAGAGAGACCAGAGAGAGAGAGAGAGAGACCAGAGAGAGAGAGAGACCAAAGAGAGAGAGAGAGACCAGAGAGAGACCAGAGAGAGAGACCAGAGACCAGAGAGAGAGAGAGAGAGAGAGAGAGACCAGAGAGAGAGAGAGACCAGAGAGAGAGAGAGACCAGAGAGAGAGAGAGAGAGAGACCAGAGAGAGACCAGAGACCAGAGAGAGAGAGACCAGAGAGAGAGAGAGACCAGAGAGAGAGAGAGACCAGAGAGAGAGAGACCAGAGAGAGAGAGAGACCAGAGAGAGAGAGAGACCAGAGAGAGAGAGACCAGAGAGAGAGAGAGACCAGAGAGAGAGAGACCAGAGAGAGAGAGAGACCAGAGAGAGAGAGAGACCAGAGAGAGAGAGACCAGAGAGAGAGAGAGACCAGAGAGAGAGAGAGACCAGAGAGGGAGAGAGGGAGAGAAGAAGACAAGAAAAGAGACGAGACAATGGCCATGGACACAACAAATATGGAGGTATTGTGTGTTTCGTTTATTCAGTGTGTAGATATAATTCTGTTGACAGGTGTTGTGTTGATGTAAATGAACGGACTACAGTAACAGATCTTTTACCCCTTCAGGTGTGTATGGATGTGTTCTTCAGGGTGTTCATGTGTGAATGAGTAGATTTAAGGAGAATCATGTTTGGTCTGTTTGTCTATTTTGTTGCTTGAAGAATCCACTTAATTCATATATACATGTGATATTTCTACAGCATTAATGTCTATTTCATTTTCTTTCACACTCTTTCCACTACTGGACTAGAAACACTTTAAAACACAAATGTAGCTTTACGTCTGAAATGTACATCGCATTAAATGTACTTATTAATTTCTTTAAAACCAGTTTTTCAAACAGCTATTTATATTTTTTCAACAATATTATCTTTTAATGTGGGTAATTTGTGTAAATATAGTTACATCTTTGACATAATCCCTCATCTATTCCCTGCACAACAGTGCCACGCAGGTATAGTTATAATTTTACATCCACTCACAGCAATCATATTAACAAATCATACAATGCTCTGGCATTGAGACTCAGACCTTATTCAAGCGAAGTATCAGACCACCGCTGGTTGATAAAAAAGTGCATCAAATCTGCCATCGTCTCAACTGTGTTCCACATTCAGAGTAACTGGATCTTCGCTTATGTTTCTTTTCTTCAGGTTTTAAAAGTTGACCCTGAACAGCTGTTCACTAAGCAGGAGCGGATCGGGAAGGGTTCCTTTGGAGAGGTGTTTAAAGGCCTGGAGAACCGCACACAGCAGATTGTGGCCATCAAGATCATTGATTTGGAAGAGGCTGAAGATGAGATGGAAGACATCCAGAAGGAGATCACGGTCCTAAGTCAATGTGACAGCCCATTCATCACAAAATACTATGGCTCTTATCTGAAGGTAACTCATCATAACAGTTGTCATAACAGATTTTTAAGGAATTCAGGTTATTATTATTCAATAAACATGTGCTTTTTAAATGGAACATTTATTTTGTGTCATCTGTGATTATCTTGATGCTTTTATTCACGGAGCACAGTTATAATAATGATGTCATAAGAAATCTCTTTTTAATGTGTACTTGATGGCTAGGGAATGAACTTACAGCGTTCACATTTCTTTTCCTGTCTCTCGCTTTCTTCCTCTTTCAGGACACAAAGTTATGGATCATCATGGAGTATTTAGGAGGCGGTTCAGCTCTGGAACTGGTAAAAGATTTCATTATACTTGGTCTGCTGTGAGGTCCAGTCTCACAGGTTCTCAGAGATCCGGTCTGGTCTCTCTGTTTCAGCTTGAACCTGGTCCTCTGGATGAATGCCATATCGCCACAATTCTCCGAGAAATTCTAAAGGGCCTGGACTATCTGCATTCGGAGCAGAAAATTCACCGAGATATTAAAGGTACAGTCCCACATGATCAGATGTTCCTATAGATTAGACCCAGATGTAATGTGTCTGTGTTTTTTCAGCCGCTAATGTCCTGTTATCAGACCAAGGCCATGTTAAGATAGCTGATTTCGGTGTCGCTGGACAACTCACAGACACTCAGATCAAGAGAAACACATTTGTGGGAACTCCATTCTGGATGGCACCAGAGGTCATAAAACAGTCAGAATATGACTCAAAGGTCTGTCACATCTGAGCATTGACACAATAGTAATACAGTTATTACCATGAAACATAATGGTGATGTTGCGTGTGTTGTGCAGGCCGATATCTGGTCTCTGGGAATAACCGCGATCGAGCTGGCTAAAGGAGAACCTCCTCACTCAGATCTCCATCCCATGAAAGTCTTGTTTCTCATCCCTAAAGAAAACTCTCCCACACTGGAGGGAAACTATAATAAAGCCCTCAAGGACTTTGTGGATGCCTGTCTCAATAAAGAGCCAAGCTTTGTAAGCGTTTCTCAGACCTTTGGGTTTCTGCATGTATAGCAGAAGATCTTCCATTCAACCAAATAATCTTAAATTGATGAGATTTGGGGTGGACATTCAAACGCAAATCTCTCATCAACGCTCATTTCAGCTGTTGTTTGTTTCTGTCAGAGACCAACTGCTAAAGAACTTTTGAAACACAAATTCGTTGTTCGATATGCCAGGAGGATCACATATCTCACCGATCTCATCGACAATTACAAGAAATGGAAAACCAAACAGGCCAGAGATGAATCTGGATCGGATTCAGACCTGTACGTTCACCGATCTACACATTTCAATGATATAATGTATGAATGATCATCTTTAGTTTAATGAGAAGATTTGTGTGTATTTGTGTTCAGAGAGGATGAGAGTGACGCATCTGAAAGGGATGAAGGTGACTGGGACTTTAACCCAAACAATGAAGAATCCACAGACGAGAATCCACGGAATACTCCCGATATCAGACAGGTACAACACACATCCACTCTTTTGATTTACATTTGCATTACATTTATTCATCTAGCAAATGCTGTCATCCAAAGCGACTTGGAGTCAAGGAGACAATGAAGCGTTTATTAGAAGAGATGACAAAAGGTGAACAAGCGCTACAACAACATTTCTGAGAATGAAAAGATATAACGAGTGTTAAAGTAAAACATAGAGCTATGTTCAATGGAGTTTTATTTAGGAAGGGAATTATTCTCTAGATGTGTTGTTACAGTAAGTCGGATCAAACCTTTTTCTCCCCATTTTGTAATGATCGTCCGTCAACTCGTCATTCACCTGCAATGAGTTTGCATCCATTCAGGTCTTTGCGTTGACTTTGTATGTAGTTTAATTCATGTTTGGTGTGAATACAGCAGAAATGTTCCTGTAAACCCATACTGTAACATGACAGGTTGTTCTTTTAAAGTGCATGTGCGTTTTGATGTTTAGGCTCCAGCCATTCCGATGAGACCGGTGTCTCAGAGCTTGTCTTCTGTTATATCTCCAGTGTTTGCACAGGTGAGACTTAAACCTTTCATGTGGACGTGGTTTTAATTTATAGAAACATGACATCATGGTTTCTCCAGCCCTGTGCATTATGAGATGTGTTTTGTGTTGTTCTGTCAGTTGAAGCAGAAGCGAGGTGTTCATAAGCCGCTGGTGTTGGATGAGCTGAAGGATGTCATGTTCAAGGTAGAAGAGAAGTGTCCGGGCATCACTGATGTCCTGGTGATGGAGGTGGTACAGAGATTTAAGAGGTACCCGTCAGCATCCGTCAGTGCTCATAACACATGTGAATCTGTGTGATAATGATGTGTGTGCGTGTGTGTGTGTGTAACAGGTTTTCATCTGAACGCTGACTGATATGTTAAATGTCTCGGTGTGCTGCTGTCCTCTGTGGAGATGACATCACTACACATGACGACCTCTGACCCACTGCACTTTATCCCACAAAAACACACACACATGAGCACACATGCACACAAACGCATTGTGGCATGTACACACACACACAGACAGACAGACAGACACACAGACACACACACACACACACACAGACAGACAGACAGACAGACACACACACACACACACACACACACACACACACACACACTCCTGATTAAACGCACTGCTATAATCTTTTAGTGCTAAGATATTTGTGTCTTTAAATGTGAAGAAGCACACAATGTGACAATCAATCACAAAATCAAACCCTGTGGGCGGAGTTATCAGCTGTGATGTCACAGAAATTGGTTCTAAACAAACCTTTAAATGCACATGAAAAAGACACATCACATCTGATTATGATGATCCTTTTGTGTTTTCCTGTTTTCTGCTTCATTCTACATCATGTGAAAGACAATCTTTGAAATATAGCCTAGATTCCTTTAATATCGACTGACATCTGTTGAAAAAGTTTTGTGCAAAATTATAAAATGCATCGTCAGTTATAAAGTATTATAAATATATTTGAGTACTGTGATGTCATATAATCATATATATTTTTTCAAGACACATAACCAATGTTCTCTTCTTTTAAAATGTAAGATGTTGTAGAGAGTCCTTTTTTATTGACAAATATATCGATACTCGCATAATAATTCAATAAAATCTAGAAATTCAGTTTTCACTTAAGTTTTCAGTCTGATTAAGTTTGTGATGATGTTCGGAGAGTTTAAGGATTTTATTCGATCTTTTTTGGTCATTCTACAGTACATTAATGTTCGCATGCGGTGGAAACCTATAACGTTGTTTTTATCTATTGAGTTGTATCAGGAGTTCCAGCGCTTGAATGATTTACTGGGTTTTATGAGATGTTTTATAAGCCTTCAGTGCTGAAGTCCAGAGTCGTCATTCCTCTCTCAAATACCCATCAGTGTTATTGTGTGAATCGCCGTCCCAATCTGATGCCAATGAACTCTGTCACCCAGATAATTGCATCCAAACGACAGGAAACCTCACAAATTCACACGGGTTTAATTCTTACATCCAAAAAACAAGATTGAAAATGTTCACTCTATATACAGATATTACGTACAATGTTTATACACATATTATATTGTTTTTACACGAGAAAAATATACATAAAAATGTAAACTTTTGTATACAAAAAAATACCTTAGACAAATTAAAGACCAATAACAAAAGGTGACTGGATTATCCTATCAGCTTTAAAAACAGTAATACAGTACATTCAGTGAGTTACAGGAATCAGTCAGCTGTCCGAACACAGAGGGCAAGCCGTCGGGTCGGGTCGGGTCGAGAGGGAGATGTGCTTTCCCTGTGCAGTACGCCTGCTCTTGTTTGCCCGGTATATGACAGTAACACAGTAGAACCGCTGAATACAAGCAACAATCCAGCGTTTGCCATAACTGATGTTCACGTACACCTGTAGTGCAAAACACAGGTAAATAACACCTGTCAACACAGCTTCCATTTGTGGACAACCTTTAAAAGCAATACACACGTGTCATCGTGGTGTTACCCTTGAGTCTCCTTCACCAAACACTCACACGACAAAATGATTCTTTTTTAGCAGAGCGATTCCGGGCCGAGCGCCTTTCCTTGAGACATTCATATATGTCCTAAAGAGGAGATGTTCCTCTATAGATCCGTGTGCTGAACACACGACTGCATTTAAAATGCACAAATTTGTTTCAATTTTTAACATGGCATGATACGAACGTTTGAGGCTTCAGCCCCCTTAGGCCACCGCTGATTTTAAACGAGACTATTTTAGCTTTCTTATTGAATTTGGTGATTTTAACGAGATATATGGAGAAACACATTTTCTTGTGCTTATGTTTCGTGAACGAGACCTCGGTTAAATGTGTTTTGTACTCAAGCTGAGGACTTGGGTTGTGTTCACGCTCAAACTACAGTCGCTGACTTTTTAATAGCTATCAAAAATACTGCTGGACGTCGTCACATTTTATTTCCCCTCCGAATAAAAGACAGAAAATCACAACATCAACCAATAAAAATGATTCAACACGAGACTTTTGATAGCCATTAAAACTACCAAACATGAGCACGAAACGCTTCAGTTCCACCGAGTATGCTGCAAATGCCAAGTTTTCTCTTTTAAATCTCAAAACTCTCACTTAATTCAACCGATAAACCCAAGCTAGAGGTTTCTAATCTATAAATATAATTAATACTTGATAACAATATATCAGATAATCGTTCAGTGTCTAAAAGCTACCAGAAACCTGGTTTCTACTGCCATACTTTGAAAAAGCATGCAGAGAAGTTTGGTCCCGTGTGACGTAAGGCTGACCGACGGTGAGAATAAACCTGACACGGCTGTGGAAGTCAATGAAACGGCACCAAAGCTCAAACACATGGGTCAGCTCTCGTGTTCTCTCACCACAGAGGGTCCTTGTGTTATTAAGACCACATGAGGTCGTCCATTGTGAAACCTTTTAAGCACCATAAGGAACGTTGATTTTAACCCATATATTTGGCAAAGATCTGACTTCAGAGAGACTGTTCTCTTTCTGGTTGTTGAATGAGTTCTGTAGTAGCGTACAGCAGGGTCTGGAGTTCCAGGAGAGAGTAGAAGATGATAGGATTGATGAGATTATTGCTTGAGTTTTTGCTTCTGCTGTGTGTTTGCAGAGATCTCTTGAAAGAAGCGATAAGACTCCAGGCCTCGCAGCAGACGGGTCAGAAGAGGGTTTGATGTGCTGCGAGTCATTCTGGTCATGTCGTGTTTATACTTGGTATTCACTATGAGCTCACATGTGTTACAGACACCTTGGGTCATTCATCAGAATATTTTCTTATTACGGTCCAATTTTACATTCAGGTCTAAAACCGTACGGTATATACGTACCACACCGATTCTTATTCCGAAACACACTAACGTTTGTGCCCTCCGAGGGACTGTTGTTGCTAAGCAACCATAAGATTCAATGTCCTGTTTTGTTGCATAAGTTTCAACAAAGGATAGATGGTCTATCTGCTCTGAAAATCTTGCATTATTTTAAAATACGTGATAAAATCTTGATTTAGTTTCTTTGTTGTTTCAGAAAAGTTTAGTTTTGATCACATGACCCACCAAACAAACTAGTGAATGCAGAGATGTGAAATGTGAACGGCCTGTAGGAAAATATTCAATAGACTTGGGGATGCTGTGTTAATTGTGCTTTAACGTTTATCCATAACACACAAAAATAGACGACAAGTGGTCACATGGTGTCATAAGACACATCTGAGACGCATGTTAATACCAGTAAAAACTTTATGAGAAGAAAATGACCAACAACCTTTTGCCCTTCTTTGAGGAGTGAATATAAATTAGGGAAAATTGACCTAATAGGAACTTTAATATAATACACCGTTTTCTTCTGACACAGTGCTGAGTTACTTAAAAAGACACAATATTTCCTTAAATATGAGTACGAGTTTAAGCGTGGAGCTTAAACCGTTTAAAAAAGTAAAATAAAAGCACAGTCTGCATGAGGCAGTGTTGTGTCATTGTATATATTTTCATCCTGTCAGCTTTAGTAAATGACTTTCACTTTGTCTTTGGTCAATTCAACATGATAAGGGGTGGATTCATGATTCTGTGTTTCAGCTATTTAGATAACATAACATGAGTGTTAAAACAAGCAAACGTTGACCTCCGGAGGAAACTATTTTTTTAATATCTCATTCGAATATCATATCAGACATTACAGATACAATATCTAACAGGAAGTGTCTTGAGTTGTGTAAAGGGGAAACATGATATAGCACTTCCTTTATTGTTATCTTTGCGATGTACTGCTTCATTGTTTACTCAATTTTCATATGCTTCTTTGGATAAAAGCGTCTGCTAAATGTAAATATCATATGGACCTGAATCTAAGACTGGCCGCTGCTCCAGGTGTGTGTTCACAACTGTGTAAACACAAGGCTGGATCAAATGCAGAGCACAAACTCCAGGTATTGGCCATATGTCACCTCACTCCGTTTGCTTGTTAATCTGATAAAAACCTGTCAAAAATGACATGTTTCAGCATCAATGCTTGTCGTGTAGCACAGATGGGTGTGCGCTACAGACAGAGTGAAGGATTGCGGTGTTTGGTGGTGTACAGGTTGTGTAGTAGTAATAGTAAAGTATTATTCAGCACCATGTCAGTGGAAGAGAGGTGTCACATCAACAAACACAGCAAGCTCAGAAAATGCTGGAAAACCTCAAATCTGTCACTGACCTCAGGGCTTGAAACACTTATCTTTTCATCTTCATGTTCTTATCATTTCTGATGCACACAAAACATGTTTTGAAGAATTCTACCCCACAACCCTCCTATAAAAGCTTTAAGATCGAACCGAACATGATTTTGGATTCCACAGAAAAGGTTTGAAATGCTGTCCATGTTTATGTGATATGGTCTTCTGACTCAGTTGCTCTGAGGAAAAGGTGAGGTGGCTGCAGTTGCACTAGTGATTGTGAAGCCTGTAGGTGGCGCTGTAGAGCTATGGCTGGGCTGCAGGTCTTTAGGGATGCCACTGTGGGAAGCTAGCTGGTGGCCGAAGGCTGCACTAAACTGAGGGAGCTGGAGTTTAGCATGTGTTGGGGCGAGCAGGTCACGAGATGAAGATGAAGCCAGTGCGGTTATTCCTGGTTGGGACAGTGCGGAAAGGGCAGAGGTGGGCTGCAGGATTGTTGATTGGGAGGTGGAGGGTGGGGTGGTTAGAGAAGTAGAGAGGAGGTGCGGATCCGAAGTGAGGAGGTTACCAAACTGTGTCGGGTCTGTGAGCGAGAGGTTATTCCAGGAGGTGCGTGGAGGCCCCGGCTCGCCACTTAAAGGCACCTCCAGCAGGAGAGGCGGGTCGTTCTGAAAAGAGGCACAGTGTGGGGGTGAGATGTGATCTCTGTAGGGGGATGGCACATGCTCGCTGCTGTAATGACTGCCTGGTGGGGAGGACTCGGGCTCCGGATCCTGTGAGAACGTTCGTTCTGGAAGTCCGCCGGCGGGACTTGGAGGGGGCGCTGCGGCACAGCTCTGAGTTGGTTGGGAAGAGGTTGATGTGGGAAAATGATGTTCACTTGGGTCATGCAGAAGATTCCCCTCCAGCTCTAGATTGGGGAAGGATTCAGGTGGCATACGGCTGTTCAGAAGGTCTCCGATGCCTGTTCCTGTGACCCCTGATCCTGAGAACACAGCCATGCGATGGTCCACTGCGTCTGCAGGTGTGAGTTCAGCCATTGAGGATAAACACAGAGAGTCAGGGTACGAGCCCATCGCCTGCAAGGCCCGGACCAGCTCTTCTGCTTCCTCTGTAGTGGGCAACAAATCTCCGTTCTTGCCTGAATCAACAAAGAAAGTTCTGATTAGGTGCACAACAACATGATTTCTAAGTGAATCACAAGTAACATACCCTCAAACAGGTCAAAATCCTGAAGATCATCAGGTAGTCTCGGCAGCACGTCCGAGAAGTCTTCCTGATTCAACTCGAGATCATTAGGAATGTCAGACATTTCATTAGTGATGTCATCAGGAAGCTCATCGGCACTGAGCTCAGGGGTTGATGGACTTCTGCGAAAGAGAAACAAACATTGACTTCACAGTGCACTGGGTGACAGCTTTATAAGTGTGAGTGTGTTAGGTACCTGACGTGGTGATGGTGAGAGGACAGTGTGAGTGAATAGGGCATTGCCAGGTTTCCCTGCGGCACAGCCGGAGGAATGGGCTTCTGAGGTCTCCGCGGTCCTCGTCGTCTCTTCTTCTTGTGTTTCTTGGTAAGTGCGGGCGGTTTTGTCTTCTTACGCGGGCGGCGCTGCTGACTGCGTCTGATACCACCCCCGCGCAAGAAATTATCCTTTAACACAACATTCATTAATAACTCGTGTCATTAAAAACACCCTTTTTTTCTTATCTAGGCAAGTTGCGGGTCGCTCACCATTTTCTTGGCATGTTCATCACAGAGAGGCGTCTGGTGAGTGATGTCAAACACAGGAACAGAACACTGTTGGCCATCTGCGAAGCGTGCCGTGCAACTGGAAAACAGCTGCTGAGAGCGATTCAGTAAGATATCTGCAGAAACACGCTGTCAAGAAAAACACTCAACCCAGATACTTTATCCAAACTCAGATTCTGTCCTCTTCAGATTTGTTTTAACATAACTTACAGGTAGTTTGAACTAAATACAGTTTTTTTTAAACCAATGAGATTTATTATGATGTTCTGTCATTCCTTATAGATGCTATCCTGTCCCATTTGTTTCTGTGTGTTTTTTTGTACATTTTTCTCTCAAGAAGGCCTGTTACTGTAAATGTTTTCATTTTCAAGAAATTATTTTGCTGCAACATTACACATTCCTTATAGATGCTATTCTTTCCCATCATACTACGTTCCATGACTCATTTATGTTTGATTTCTTTCAGTGACCCTCTAATAGTGATTGACATATTAATAACTGGATTGTTTAAATCCTCAACTATACATAAATGCCATGACATGTTGAAAGAACACATTATTAGTTTTATTATTTATTTTATTCCTCATGTCTGTGAAACACTTGTGTTTAGTTCCTGACTCTTCAAGCCCAGCCTCCCAGTGTTCTATCATTGGTCAATCGGTCTGGTCTACAGTCATTGGTTAACTGTCAGTTTCTGCATCATCACCAGTAATGAGATGACATCATGTGAATCACAGTTACTTCTGTAACGGATCTCTGATGACACGTCACTGAAGTAACTGAGGGAATACAATCCTGATGTTTACTGTAGTCCAAAATATCTGATTCTGTTAAAGATCAGAACTCACTTTATCATGAACTTTGAGATTTGTAACTACACAGATAGTTTTAAAAGTAAATACAAATACAGGAAATGTTAGATGAAGTGTATAATCCAAAATGGACCTTTCAGAAATGCATTCTTAGTAGTTTAAAGCTTTCGAATAAAGTTTACAATTTATGGAGATTGCGGTTTTCATTCAACATCTTTATAGGTGGATGAAACCTGACTAGTTTTAGATTTGGCATGTACTCATACTCACAGAGACTGTGTTTATTTGACAGTTTTAAGGATACGCTGAAAACAGTGCTGTGAAAATGGCAATGATATGTTTCTGCAGCTTTGACCCTTCGTGGTTCCCGTACACACCGTTCTTTCATATTGGTGTGATACTTCAGATCTGGAACTGAAGAATATATGTTCAGTAACACAAACACATCACATCTCGACACACAGCTGAAGTTCAACACACCAGAGCGATGTCTGTGAGCTCTTGTTTAGTCTCTCAATGAGTTGGGCAGTGCAGTCCGGGTCTTTGCTAGCCGCATGGAGCAGAGCTTTCCTGAAGGCGTATCTATATCTGCTGTGGCGCGTGGCTGCCCTGTCCTGTCGGCACAAGTGTTTGTATCTGTCCTGCAGGTACGTGCACAGCTGCGTTAGACGCGCCCGCCGGGAAACCGGTTTCTCATCTAAGGAGCTGACACACACGAACAGATGAAATCAGTGTGAGTAATGTCAAGCGATCCTTTCATCTCTTTCAGAGGTAACTCACTTACCTGTACCCAAAAGTTCCATCCTGTGTCGGCAGTGAAGACACAATCTTCTCTGTATCGTCATCGTCTGTACTGTCCTCGGACCAGTCGAGACCTGATGCACACAAACCCCTTATCAGATTGAGAATAACTTTACTGCTAAAACATATATGTGTGTCACATACCGAGATGTGGAAACAGGTCTCCGTGTTCCTGCTGTCTCTGAGTGTACAGCTGCACGAGGTGTTGGAGTCTCAGCAGACATGCGGGAGGTGCTGTAAAGGCAATGGGTCGCATGGCCACGGAACGATGCTGTTGGCCGTCCCGGGAGGCAGGTGGAGGGGGTGAAGTGGTGGGGGTGGGTCTCCAGACGAGCGGTTGGTTCTGTGTTCCCGCTGATGGTAGCAGGCCGGCCGATGATGTGGTCAGAAGCGGAGCCGGCTTGCATGGCATAGTCTGCGCTGGCCCTTGTTGGGTGTAGGCAGGCCGATCTGTGTGCTGAGGTGGAGGTAAAGGTGGAGGTGGTAAGTGTGGGGAGACGGGAAGCGTGCGAGGTGCGGCGATTTCGCTAAAGTGCTCGGAGACTGGCTGACGGTGTTCTGGGTCCCGGGTGATCACCCTCGGGCTAATCACAGGCTTGCTGGCAAGTTTCCTTTTGCTGGAGATGCTGTCTTCTCCTTCCATGTCGTCCTCATCGAAGGCGAAGGGGTCGAGGGGATTGGAGTCGGAAAGGGGAACAGGGATGAGGCGGGAGCAAGGTGGAGATGGAGGGAGGCCATCCAGGCCGTTAGAGTCTCTCAGAGCCAGGGAGGGAACGGTGATGTTAAGAGCGACAGACTCCAAATGAGTGCGCCCGCGTACCTCCTCCAGAGCATCCTGCTTCTTCTTGCGTTCTTTCTTAGGGATGAAGCCCAGAACCTGTAGGTGGCTGTTACAGTATCTGCCAAAATAAAAGAACGTGTCAGCCCTCTTTACAGACCCGTCAGCAAACATCACTCAAACCACATAGAACATGTGATGGAATTTACCTGCGCTCTTCAGCTTTAGGTATGGGGTTAGTGCATCGCTGACTGTTGTACTTGGCCACATATTCACACTGTTTAAACGGAGCGGTTTTATCCTCCAGGACATGCCGAATACAGAAGGCGTATCCATTCAATCTGCGCTGCTTACAAAGCTTGGGGCTGTAGGAGCACAGCGGCTTGTTATCCACCTCTGAGAAATGAATGTGTTTACCTTCATACATCACGTGACGCGGGTCCCTGAGAACATCAGCTGATGGCAGAAATAAAGTCAGAAGCTGTTAGTGTGTAAACATGACATCTCATAAAACACACACACACGCACACACACACTCAGACACACACGCACGCACACACACAGACAGACAGGCACGCAGACAGACACAAACACAAACACACGCACGCATGCACGCACACACACTAAGACAGACAGGCACGCAGACAGACAGTCAGACACACACACACGCGCACACACACACACACGCACACACATAATTTCAGATCTGACATCTAGATTTATAACAATCTATGTGTTCAGGATTAATGTTGCACAACCAGCTTACAACACTAACACACAAACAATAACAACACTAACACACAAACATGAACAACACTCACACACAAACATGAACAACACTCACACACAAACATGAACAACACTCACACACAAACATTAACAACACTCACACACAAACATTAACAACACTCACACACAAACATTAACAACACTCACACACAAACATTAACAACACTCACACACAAACAATAACAACACTCACACACAAACAATAACAACACTCACACACAAACATTAACAACACTCACACACAAACAATAACAACACTCACACACAAACATTAACAACACTCACACACAAACAATAACAACACTCAAACACAAACAATAACAACACTCACACACAAACAATAACAACACTCACACACAAACATTAACAACACTCACACACAAACATTAACAACACTCACACACAAACAATAACAACACTCACACACAAACAATAACAACACTCACACACAAACAATAACAACACTCACACACAAACATTAACAACACTCACACACAAACAATAACAACACTCACACACAAACAATAACAACACTCACACACAAACAATAACAACACTCACACACAAACATTAACAACACTCACACACAAACATGAACAACACTCACACACAAACATGAACAACACTCACACACAAACATGAACAACACTCACACACAAACATGAACAACACTAACACACAAACAATAACAACACTCACACACAAACATGAACAACACTCACACACAAACATGAACAACACTCACACACAAACATTAACAACACTCACACACAAACATTAACAACACTCACACACAAACATTAACAACACTCACACACAAACATTAACAACACTAACACACAAACATTAACAACACTCACACACAAACAATAACAACACTCACACACAAACAATAACAACACTCACACACAAACAATAACAACACTCACACACAAACAATAACAACACTCACACACAAACATTAACAACACTCACACACAAACAATAACAACACTCACACACAAACAATAACAACACTCACACACAAACAATAACAACACTCACACACAAACATTAACAACACTCACACACAAACAATAACAACACTCACACACAAACATTAACAACACTCACACACAAACAATAACAACACTCACACACAAACAATAACAACACTCACACACAAACAATAACAACACTCACACACAAACATGAACAACACTCACACACAAACAATAACAACACTCACACACAAACATGAACAACACTCACACACAAACAATAACAACACTCACACACAAACATTAACAACACTCACACACAAACATGAACAACACTCACACACAAACAATAACAACACTCACACACAAACATGAACAACACTCACACACAAACAATAACAACACTCACACACAAACATGAACAACACTCACACACAAACATTAACAACACTCACACACAAACAATAACAACACTCACACACAAACATTAACAACACTCACACACAAACATGAACAACACTCACACACAAACAATAACAACACTCACACACAAACATTAACAACACTCACACACAAACATGAACAACACTCACACACAAACAATAACAACACTCACACACAAACATGAACAACACTCACACACAAACAATAACAACACTCACACACAAACATTAAAAACACTAACACACAAACATGAACAACACTCACACACAAACATGAACAACACTCACACACAAACATGAACAACACTCACACACAAACATTAACAACACTCACACACAAACAATAACAACACTCACACACAAACATTAACAACACTAACACACAAACATGAACAACACTCACACACAAACAATAACAACACTCACACACAAACAATAACAACACTCACACACAAACATGAACAACACTCACACACAAACATTAACAACACTCACACACAAACAATAACAACAACACTCACACACAAACATTAACAACACTAACACACAAACATGAACAACACTCACACACAAACAATAACAACACTCACACACAAACATTAACAACACTAACACACAAACATGAACAACACTCACACACAAACAATAACAACACTCACACACAAACAATAACAACACTCACACACAAACATGAACAACACTCACACACAAACATGAACAACACTCACACACAAACAATAACAACACTCACACACAAACATTAACAACACTCACACACAAACATGAACAACACTCACACACAAACAATAACAACACTCACACACAAACAATAACAACACTCACACACAAACAATAACAACACTCACACACAGACAATAACAACACTCACACACAGACAATAACAACACTCACACACAGACAATAACAACACTCACACACAAACATTAACAACACTCACACACAAACATTAACAACACTCACACACAAACAATAACAACACTCACACACAAACATTAACAACACTCACACACAAACATTAACAACACTCACACACAAACATTAACAACACTCACACACAAACAATAACAACACTCACACAAAAACAATAACAACACTAACACACAAACATTAACAACACTCACACACAGACAATAACAACACTCACACACAGACAATAACAACACTCACACACAGACAATAACAACACTCACACACAGACAATAACAACACACAAAACAAACATTAACAACACTCACACACAAACATTAACAACACTCACACACAAACATTAACAACACTAACACACAAACAATAACAACACTCACACACAAACAATAACAACACTCACACACAAACAATAACAACACTCACACACAGACATGAACAACACTCACACACAAACATTAACAACACTCACACACAAACATTAACAACACTCACACACAAACATTAACAACACTAACACACAAACAATAACAACACTCACACACAAACATGAACAACACTCACACACAAACATGAACAACACTCACACACAAACATGAACAACACTCACACACAAACATTAACAACACTCACACACAAACATGAACAACACTCACACACAAACAATAACAACACTCACACACAAACATTAACAACACTAACACACAAACATTAACAACACTCACACACAAACATTAACAACACTCACACACAAACATTAACAACACTCACACACAAACATGAACAACACTCACACACAAACATGAACAACACTCACACACAAACAATAACAACACTCACACACAAACATGAACAACACTCACACACAAACATGAACAACACTCACACACAAACATGAACAACACTCACACACAAACAATAACAACACTCACACACAAACATGAACAACACTCACACACAAACATGAACAACACTCACACACAAACATTAACAACACTCACACACAAACATGAACAACACTCACACACAAACATGAACAACACTCACACACAAACATGAACAACACTCACACACAAACAATAACAACACTCACACACAAACATGAACAACACTAACACACAAACATGAACAACACTCACACACAAACATTAACAACACTCACACACAAACATGAACAACACTCACACACAAACATGAACAACACTAACACACAAACATTAACAACACTCACACACAAACATTAACAACACTCACACACAAACATTAACAACACTCACACACAAACATTAACAACACTCACACACAAACATTAACAACACTCACACACAAACAATAACAACACTAACACACAAACATTAACAACACTCACACACAAACAATAACAACACTCACACACAAACATTAACAACACTCACACACAAACATGAACAACACTCACACACAAACATGAACAACACTCACACACAAACATGAACAACACTCACACACAAACATGAACAACACTCACACACAAACATGAACAACACTAACACACAAACATGAACAACACTAACACACAAACATGAACAACACTCACACACAAACAATAACAACACTCACACACAAACATGAACAACACTCACACACAAACAATAACAACACTAACACACAAACATTAACAACACTCACACACAAACATGAACAACACTCACACACAAACATGAACAACACTCACACACAAACATGAACAACACTCACACACAAACATGAACAACACTCACACACAAACATGAACAACACTCACACACAAACATGAACAACACTCACACACAAACATGAACAACACTCACACACAAACATGAACAACACTAACACACAAACATGAACAACACTCACACACAAACATGAACAACACTCACACACAAACATGAACAACACTCACACACAAACATGAACAACACTCACACACAAACATGAACAACACTCACACACAAACATTAACAACACTCACACACAAACATTAACAACACTCACACACAAACATTAACAACACTCACACACAAACATTAACAACACTCACACACAAACAATAACAACACTCACACACAAACAATAACAACACTCACACACAAACAATAACAACACTCACACACAAACAATAACAACACTCACACACAAACATGAACAACACTCACACACAAACATGAACAACACTCACACACAAACAATAACAACACTCACACACAAACAATAACAACACTCACACACAAACATTAACAACACTCACACACAAACAATAACAACACTCACACACAAACATTAACAACACTCACACACAAACAATAACAACACTCACACACAAACAATAACAACACTCACACACAAACAATAACAACACTCACACACAAACAATAACAACACTCACACACAAACAATAACAACACTCACACACAAACATGAACAACACTCACACACAAACAATAACAACACTCACACACAAACAATAACAACACTCACACACAAACATTAACAACACTCACACACAAACATGAACAACACTCACACACAAACAATAACAACACTCACACACAAACATGAACAACACTCACACACAAACAATAACAACACTCACACACAAACATGAACAACACTCACACACAAACATTAACAACACTCACACACAAACAATAACAACACTCACACACAAACATTAACAACACTCACACACAAACATGAACAACACTCACACACAAACAATAACAACACTCACACACAAACATTAACAACACTCACACACAAACATTAACAACACTCACACACAAACATGAACAACACTCACACACAAACAATAACAACACTCACACACAAACATGAACAACACTCACACACAAACAATAACAACACTCACACACAAACATTAAAAACACTAACACACAAACATGAACAACACTCACACACAAACATGAACAACACTCACACACAAACATGAACAACACTCACACACAAACATTAACAACACTCACACACAAACATTAACAACACTCACACACAAACAATAACAACACTCACACACAAACATTAACAACACTAACACACAAACATGAACAACACTCACACACAAACAATAACAACACTCACACACAAACAATAACAACACTCACACACAAACATGAACAACACTCACACACAAACATTAACAACACTCACACACAAACAATAACAACACTCACACACAAACATTAACAACACTAACACACAAACATGAACAACACTCACACACAAACAATAACAACACTCACACACAAACAATAACAACACTCACACACAAACATGAACAACACTCACACACAAACAATAACAACACTCACACACAAACATGAACAACACTCACACACAAACAATAACAACACTCACACACAAACATTAACAACACTCACACACAAACATGAACAACACTCACACACAAACATGAACAACACTCACACACAAACAATAACAACACTCACACACAGACAATAACAACACTCACACACAGACAATAACAACACTAACACACAAACATGAACAACACTCACACACAAACAATAACAACACTCACACACAAACATGAACAACACTCACACACAAACATGAACAACACTCACACACAAACATGAACAACACTCACACACAAACATGAACAACACTCACACACAAACATGAACAACACTCACACACAAACATTAACAACACTCACACACAAACATTAACAACACTCACACACAAACATTAACAACACTAACACACAAACATTAACAACACTCACACACAAACAATAACAACACTCACACACAAACAATAACAACACTCACACACAAACAATAACAACACTCACACACAAACATGAACAACACTCACACACAAACATGAACAACACTCACACACAAACATGAACAACACTCACACACAAACAATAACAACACTCACACACAAACAATAACAACACTCACACACAAACATTAACAACACTCACACACAAACAATAACAACACTCACACACAAACATTAACAACACTCACACACAAACAATAACAACACTCACACACAAACAATAACAACACTCACACACAAACAATAACAACACTCACACACAAACAATAACAACACTCACACACAAACAATAACAACACTCACACACAAACATGAACAACACTCACACACAAACAATAACAACACTCACACACAAACATGAACAACACTCACACACAAACAATAACAACACTCACACACAAACATGAACAACACTCACACACAAACATGAACAACACTCACACACAAACATTAACAACACTCACACACAAACATTAACAACACTCACACACAAACATTAACAACACTAACACACAAACATTAACAACACTCACACACAAACAATAACAACACTCACACACAAACAATAACAACACTCACACACAAACAATAACAACACTCACACACAAACAATAACAACACTCACACACAAACATGAACAACACTCACACACAAACATGAACAACACTCACACACAAACAATAACAACACTCACACACAAACAATAACAACACTCACACACAAACATTAACAACACTCACACACAAACAATAACAACACTCACACACAAACATTAACAACACTCACACACAAACAATAACAACACTCACACACAAACAATAACAACACTCACACACAAACAATAACAACACTCACACACAAACAATAACAACACTCACACACAAACAATAACAACACTCACACACAAACATGAACAACACTCACACACAAACAATAACAACACTCACACACAAACATGAACAACACTCACACACAAACAATAACAACACTCACACACAAACATTAACAACACTCACACACAAACATGAACAACACTCACACACAAACAATAACAACACTCACACACAAACATGAACAACACTCACACACAAACAATAACAACACTCACACACAAACATGAACAACACTCACACACAAACATTAACAACACTCACACACAAACAATAACAACACTCACACACAAACATTAACAACACTCACACACAAACATGAACAACACTCACACACAAACAATAACAACACTCACACACAAACATTAACAACACTCACACACAAACATGAACAACACTCACACACAAACATGAACAACACTCACACACAAACAATAACAACACTCACACACAAACATGAACAACACTCACACACAAACAATAACAACACTCACACACAAACATTAAAAACACTAACACACAAACATGAACAACACTCACACACAAACATGAACAACACTCACACACAAACATGAACAACACTCACACACAAACATTAACAACACTCACACACAAACATTAACAACACTCACACACAAACAATAACAACACTCACACACAAACATTAACAACACTAACACACAAACATGAACAACACTCACACACAAACAATAACAACACTCACACACAAACAATAACAACACTCACACACAAACATGAACAACACTCACACACAAACATTAACAACACTCACACACAAACAATAACAACACTCACACACAAACATTAACAACACTAACACACAAACATGAACAACACTCACACACAAACAATAACAACACTCACACACAAACAATAACAACACTCACACACAAACATGAACAACACTCACACACAAACAATAACAACACTCACACACAAACATGAACAACACTCACACACAAACAATAACAACACTCACACACAAACATTAACAACACTCACACACAAACATGAACAACACTCACACACAAACAATAACAACACTCACACACAAACAATAACAACACTCACACACAAACAATAACAACACTCACACACAGACAATAACAACACTAACACACAAACATGAACAACACTCACACACAAACAATAACAACACTCACACACAAACAATAACAACACTCACACACAAACATTAACAACACTAACACACAAACATTAACAACACTCACACACAAACAATAACAACACTCACACACAAACAATAACAACACTCACACACAAACAATAACAACACTCACACACAAACATGAACAACACTCACACACAAACATTAACAACACTCACACACAAACAATAACAACACTCACACACAAACATTAACAACACTCACACACAAACATGAACAACACTCACACACAAACAATAACAACACTCACACACAAACATTAACAACACTCACACACAGACAATAACAACACTCACACACAGACAATAACAACACTCACACACAAACATTAACAACACTCACACACAAACATTAACAACACTCACACACAAACAATAACAACACTCACACACAAACATTAACAACACTCACACACAAACATTAACAACACTCACACACAAACATTAACAACACTCACACACAAACAATAACAACACTCACACAAAAACAATAACAACACTAACACAAAAACATTAACAACACTAACACACAGACAATAACAACACTCACACACAGACAATAACAACACTCACACACAAACAATAACAACACTCACACACAAACATTAACAACACTCACACACAAACATTAACAACACTCACACACAAACATTAACAACACTCACACACAGACAATAACAACACTCACACACAGACAATAACAACACTCACACACAAACATTAACAACACTCACACACAAACATTAACAACACTCACACACAAACAATAACAACACTCACACACAAACATTAACAACACTCACACACAAACATTAACAACACTCACACACAAACATTAACAACACTCACACACAAACATTAACAACACTCACACACAAACAATAACAACACTCACACACAAACATTAACAACACTCACACACAAACATTAACAACACTCACACACAAACATTAACAACACTCACACACAGACAATAACAACACTCACACACAGACAATAACAACACTCACACACAAACATTAACAACACTCACACACAAACATTAACAACACTCACACACAAACAATAACAACACTCACACACAAACATTAACAACACTCACACACAAACATTAACAACACTCACACACAAACATTAACAACACTCACACACAAACAATAACAACACTCACACAAAAACAATAACAACACTAACACACAAACATTAACAACACTCACACACAGACAATAACAACACTCACACACAGACAATAACAACACTCACACACAGACAATAACAACACTCACACACAAACATTAACAACACTCACACACAAACAATAACAACACTCACACACAAACAATAACAACACTCACACACAGACAATAACAACACTCACACACAAACAATAACAACACTCACACACAAACATGAACAACACTCACACACAGACAATAACAACACTCACACACAGACAATAACAACACTCACACACAAACATTAACAACACTCACACACAAACAATAACAACACTCACACACAAACAATAACAACACTCACACACAGACAATAACAACACTCACACACAAACAATAACAACACTCACACACAAACATGAACAACACTCACACACAAACAATAACAACACTCACACACAAACATTAACAACACTCACACACAAACAATAACAACACTCACACACAAACATTAACAACACTCACACACAGACAATAACAACACTCACACACAGACAATAACAACACACAAAACAAACATTAACAACACTCACACACAAACATTAACAACACTCACACACAAACATTAACAACACTAACACACAAACAATAACAACACTCACACACAAACAATAACAACACACAAAACAAACAATAACAACACTCACACACAAACATGAACAACACTCACACACAAACATGAACAACACTCACACACAAACATTAACAACACTCACACACAAACATTAACAACACTCACACACAAACATTAACAACACTCACACACAAACAATAACAACACTCACACACAAACATGAACAACACTCACACACAAACATGAACAACACTCACACACAAACATTAACAACACTCACACACAAACATTAACAACACTCACACACAAACATTAACAACACTAACACACAAACATTAACAACACTCACACACAAACATTAACAACACTCACACACAAACATTAACAACACTCACACACAAACATGAACAACACTCACACAGAAACATGAACAACACTCACACACAAACATGAACAACACTCACACACAAACAATAACAACACTCACACACAAACAATAACAACACTAACACACAAACATGAACAACACTCACACACAAACATGAACAACACTAACACACAAACATTAACAACACTCACACACAAACATGAACAACACTCACACACAAACATGAACAACACTAACACACAAACATTAACAACACTAACACACAAACATGAACAACACTCACACACAAACATGAACAACACTAACACACAAACATGAACAACACTCACACACAAACAATAACAACACTCACACACAAACATGAACAACACTCACACACAAACATGAACAACACTCACACACAAACAATAACAACACTCACACACAAACATGAACAACACTAACACACAAACATGAACAACACTCACACACAAACAATAACAACACTCACACACAAACATGAACAACACTAACACACAAACATTAACAACACTCACACACAAACATTAACAACACTAACACACAAACATTAACAACACTCACACACAAACATGAACAACACTCACACACAAACAATAACAACACTCACACACAAACATTAACAACACTCACACACAAACATGAACAACACTCACACACAAACATGAACAACACTAACACACAAACATGAACAACACTCACACACAAACAATAACAACACTCACACACAAACATGAACAACACTCACACACAAACATGAACAACACTCACACACAAACAATAACAACACTCACACACAAACAATAACAACACTCACACACAAACATGAACAACACTCACACACAAACAATAACAACACTCACACACAAACAATAACAACACTCACACACAAACATGAACAACACTCACACACAAACATGAACAACACTAACACACAAACATTAACAACACTCACACACAAACATGAACAACACTCACACACAAACATGAACAACACTCACACACAAACATGAACAACACTAACACACAAACATGAACAACACTAACACACAAACAATAACAACACTAACACACAAACATGAACAACACTAACACACAAACAATAACAACACTCACACACAAACATTAACAACACTCACACACAAACATTAACAACACTCACACACAAACAATAACAACACTCACACACAAACATGAACAACACTCACACACAAACATGAACAACACTCACACACAAACATGAACAACACTCACACACAAACAATAACAACACTAACACACAAACATGAACAACACTAACACACAAACAATAACAACACTCACACACAAACATTAACAACACTAACACACAAACAATAACAACACTCACACACAAACAATAACAACACTCACACACAAACATTAACAACACTCACACACAAACATTAACAACACTCACACACAAACAATAACAACACTAACACACAAACATGAACAACACTAACACACAAACAATAACAACACTCACACACAAACAATAACAACACTCACACACAAACATTAACAACACTCACACACAAACAATAACAACACTCACACACAAACATGAACAACACTAACACACAAACATGAACAACACTCACACACAAACAATAACAACACTCACACACAAACATGAACAACACTCACACACAAACATGAACAACACTCACACACAAACATTAACAACACTCACACACAAACAATAACAACACTCACACACAAACATGAACAACACTAACACACAAACAAACAACTGTGTAACTTACAGTCAGTAGAATATAACTCATAGAAACCTTACAAATTGTGATAATAGAATATAACTAAAACATCACACTATATTATTTTTCATCTATGTTATTACTAGTATACAATATATATATTATACTATTATTATTATTTAACTCTCTTAATAAAATTGATTTTATATGTATCATACTCCACACATTAAAGTTTATTGTGTGTTCACAACTGTGAGAAATAAACAGACCTGTCATCAGATTGACATGCTAAGAAGCTACAGAATATATATATACATATATATATATGATAAATATAATCTGAGATCACACTCAAGGTCTTCAATAAAAGCACAAGTGTGAAGTGACACAAGTCAACACAAGTGTGTTTAACACAAGTGTGTAGATGTGAAAACAACACAATATGTTCGTGTGTCACACATTAGCTGTCATGCTAAAAACAAACCCAGGAAACACAGACAGTGACGTCACGTGGCTTAAGTTGCTGTTCTAGAAGGACACAAATGAGTGTGAGCTCTTGAATAAAGTGTCGGGATCTCCTCCGTGTCGTGTTTCGACTGTTCTGGGGTCAGCGGATTCACATACAGTCAGCACGGTTCAGATGTAAACAATGGCGGACAGGCCTCGATGGAGGAGTGAATCACTCTTTAATGTGTTAATGATCCACACTGACACTCTGTGTGAAGAACTGCGTGACATCATGAGTTTAATATTGTTAATTTATCCGCACACATCACAGAAAATGTCACTTATGACATCAGGAGCCGGTGTAAACGTTGGCCTACACTGAGCGCTAAACCCCGGTGCTCGAGTGACGCGGTGGCGGCGACTGAGCGCTCGAATCGCGGCCGTGCCTGTAATCGAGCCCGAGGATGCGGCTTACCTGCACTGGGTTTGGCCTCTACGGGGTTTCGCTGCGGGCAGACCGTTCGCGCGCCCCGGAACATGAACTACTCGAGACATTCATGTGAAGAGCGGTGACGACACTTCCTGTTGAACACTTCACACATCCGCCGATCACACTTCTCATATTTCTTCTTCTGCTGCTCAGCGGATCTGTGAGGATCTGACCAGCGCCACACACAACAGCGCCCCTAGCGGCACTACACAACATAACACACAACACACAACACAACAGCGCCCCTAGCGGCACTACACAACATAACACACAACACAACAGCGCCCCTAGCGGCACTACATAACACAACACACAATACACACAACACAACAGCACCCCTAGCGGCACTACACAACATAACACAATACACAACATAACACACACAACACAACACAACAGCGCCCCTAGCGGCACTACACAACATAACACACACAACACAACACAATACACACAACACAACACAAAACAACACAACACAACACAAAACAACACAACACACAACACAAAACAACACAACAGCGCCCCTAGCGGCACAACATAACACACACAACACAACACAACAACGCCCGTAGCGGCACTGCACAACATAACACACAACACAACACACAACACAACACACAACACAACAGCACCCCTAGCGGCACTACACAACTACAACACACAACACAATACACAATACAACTACAGTATAATATACAACACAACACAACAGCACCCCTAGCGGCACTACACAACTACAACACACAACACAATACACAATACAACTACAGTATAATATACAACACAACACAACAGCACCCCTAGCGGCACTACACAACATAACACACAACACAACACAATACACAATACAACTACAGTATAATATACAACACAACACAACAGCACCCCTAGCGGCACTACACAACATAACACACAACACAACACAATACACAATACAACTACAGTATAATATACAACACAACAGCGCCCCTAGCGGCACTGACGACACATGACAACTACAACACACAATATTCAACACAACACAACACAACTACAATATAATATACAACACACATAAAACAACACAAAACAACACAACAGCATCCCTAGTGGCACTACACAACTACAACACACAACACAACAGCACCCCTAGCGGCACTACACAACTACAAAACACACAACACAATACACAACACACACAACACTAAACAACACAACAGCACCCCTAGCGGCACTACACAACTACAAAACACACAACACAATACACAACACACACAACACTAAACAACACAACAGCACCCCTAGCGGCACTACACAACTACAAAACACACAACACAATACACAACACACACAACACTAAACAACACAACAGCACCCCTAGCGGCACTACACAACTACAAAACATACAACACAATACACAACACACACAACACTAAACAACACAACAGCACCCCTAGCGGCACTACACAACTACAGTATAATATACAACACACAACACAACTACAGTATAATATACAACACACAACACAACAACACAACTACAGTATAATATACAGCACACACAACACAACAATATAATATATAACTACAACACAACAACACAACTACAGTATAATATACAGCACACACAACACAACAATATAATATATAACTACAACACAACAACACAACTACAGTATAATATACAGCACACACAACACAACAACACAACAATATAATATATAACTACAACACAACTACAGTATAATATACAACACACAACACAACTACAGTATAATATACAACACACAACACAACTACAGTATAATATACAACACAACAACACAACTACAGTATAATATACAACACAACAACACAACTACAGTATAATATACAGCACACACAACACAACAATATAATATATAACTACAACACAACAACACAACTACAGTATAATATACAACACACACAACACAACAATATAATATATAACTACAACACAACAACACAACTACAGTATAATATACAACACAACAACACAACTACAGTATAATATACAGCACACACAACACAACAATATAATATATAACTACAACACAACAACACAACTACAGTATAATATACAGCACACACAACACAACAATATAATATATAACTACAACACAACAACACAACTACAGTATAATATACAGCACACACAACACAACAATATAATATATAACTACAACACAACAACACAACTACAGTATAATATACAGCACACACAACACAACAATATAATATATAACTACAACACAACAACACAACTACAGTATAATATACAGCACACACAACACAACAACACAACAATATAATATATAACTACAACACAACTACAGTATAATATACAACACACAACACAACTACAGTATAATATACAACACACAACACAACTACAGTATAATATACAACACAACAACACAACTACAGTATAATATACAACACAACAACACAACTACAGTATAATATACAGCACACACAACACAACAATATAATATATAACTACAACACAACAACACAACTACAGTATAATATACAGCACACACAACACAACAATATAATATATAACTACAACACAACAACACAACTACAGTATAATATACAGCACACACAACACAACAATATAATATATAACTACAACACAAAAACACAACTACAGTATAATATACAACACACACAACACAACAATATAATATATAACTACAACACAACAACACAACTACAGTATAATATACAGCACACACAACACAACAATATAATATATAACTACAACACAACAACACAACTACAGTATAATATACAGCACACACAACACAACAATATAATATATAACTACAACACAAAAACACAACTACAGTATAATATACAACACACACAACACAACAATATAATATATAACTACAACACAACAACACAACTACAGTATAATATACACCACAATGAGAAATAGATGACTAAACACATTTTTTCATTCGGCTGTTTTTTGTCCTTCATGTCTTCATTCATCCGACACTTCTGCTAGTTTAACCTCAGTGACCTCTGAAGAACAGCATGAGTGTCCCAGCTGCTCTCAGCTTGACTTTCTTCACACCAGCCTCAGCTCACATCCATCGCCTGACCACACTTTATCCATTTACACACTTATCACTAATGAAAACATGCAGGCCTTTTTCTGTATAATTCAGAATGGAGTGTGAGCGTCGTATTGTGAACACGCGCGGATCTTTAGAGCAGAGCTAGGCAACACAAGCCAACCCAGAGAAGATTCTTTCAGATCACAGACATGAACTATTTCAAATCAACATCAACATATTCACAACCCACTTCGAAAAAATTGTGACATATTTCTAAATCAGGACATTTAACTGATATAGTGATTAAATGTGTACTAGACTTCAATTAGGGTATAAACTGCAAACAATAACAGTCCAGAACGTTTTGTGATGTCTTTCCAAAAGGGTAAGAAATCTCTCTCTCTCACCTTCTGTGCCACGATGGTTCCTCGATGGTTCCTCGATGGTTCCTCAATGGTTCCTCGATGATTCCTCGATGGTTCCTCGATGGTTCCCCGATGGTTCCTCAATGGTTCCTCGATGGTTCCTCGATGGTTCCTCAATGGTTCCTCGATGATTCCTCGATGGTTCCTCGATGGTTCCTCGATAGTTCCCCGATGATTCCTCGATGGTTCCTCGATGATTCCTCGATGGTTTCTCGATGGTTCCTCGATGGTTCCTCAATGGTTCCTCGATGATTCCTCGATGGTTCCTCGATGATTCGTCAAAGGTTCCTCGATGGTTTCTCAATGGTTCCTCGATGATTCCTCGATGGTTCCTCGATGATTCCTCGATGGTTCCTCGATGATTCCTCGATGGTTCCTCGATGGTTCCTCGATGGTTTCTCGATGGTTCCTCGATGGTTCCCCGATGGTTCCCCGATGGTTCCTCGATGGTTCCTCGATGGTTCCTTGATGGTTCCTCGATGATTCCTCGATGGTTTCTCGATGGTTCCTCGATGGTTCCCCGATGGTTCCCCGATGGTTCCTCGATGGTTCCTCGATGGTTCCTTGATGGTTCCTCGATGATTCCTCGATGGTTCCTCGATGATTCCTCGATGGTTCCTTGATGGTTCCTCGATGGTTCCTCGATGGTCCCTCGATGGTTCCTCGATGGTTCCTCGATGGTTCCTCAATGGTTCCTCGATGATTCCCCGATGGTTCCTCGATGGTTCCTCGATGGTGGAACGATGTGCCTCTTACAACACTAATGGCAGACTCAGTCACTATCTAAGACAAACACCTAAAATCTTTTCTCACTAAACTTACTTTAACCTCTTTCCTTACTCACTCACTCTATATATAAACTATTAACCGTTTTCTTCCCCACTAGCAGGTTTTGTCTGGCCTAACTTGATAACTCATTGCAGCATTTATTGTTATTTCTGCCGCTTCAAATGTAAATGTAAATGTACACCAACATAAATAGTACAGCAATATTTATGTCAAAGGCTGTTGGTGATCAGATATTTTAATGCATGGTGTTGTGGAAGGCTCTTCCTTCTAACGTTTTGTTGCTTTTGAATGTTAAGGCCCGTTCACATTGATGACGAATCAAGTTTTTAAATCAAAAGCGAATTGATGTTCGTCACCAGCAATTCTTCCCCGGTAAACAAGTTTGCACCAATGGCTACTGATGCAGTCCAACAGAAGATAACACACTCCTCTAATAAACCTGGATTTAGATGATGTCCAATGTGTTTTATCCAGAAATGGTCCGTCTGGTTTTGAGCGCTAGCACTTTGTAAACATATGTTCGTCGGACCTTTGTTTGGTGTTTTCTGTTGGTCATGTGAACGGGCCTTAACTGTGAACATCTCCTACAGAGCAGATGCCAATGACATATCTGTCATACACACACATTTACACCGTTCATCCTCTAACACTAGTTAAATTCAATACACCGCACAAAAACAGTGTGCAGATTATTATTGTTCCTACACATGGAGCAGATTTAATGTGACGTGTCACTGGAGTCATGAGGAGGCCTCTGATGTTTCTGGTTCTCTGCTCCTGGCAGACATGAAGCAGTCATAAAACTCCAGGAATGAGCTTCTGAAGAGAATGATGGCCTGCCTGGAACAATGTGTGTGTGTCGGTTTGTTAGTGAAACTCTCTTATAATATAGTTGCTTTTTATTTCATGACTTTCTGATGTGTATTATTTTTTGAGACCTGTTTATGGATTAAATATTTTATTCTAAACAGTGAGGCTAGATACTCAGGATGTATAAAGCATTGTACAGCTGAAGTGCTTTGTTAAATATTAGAAACACGAGTTATTACAAAAGCATTATTTATGATATGTGTGACCCTTGACCATAACAACCTGTCCATAAGGTTTAATTTAAACATGTTTAAAAAAAACAAACAGCTGAGAAAACGATTGAATTATGCACCATCATTCTTCAGTTACCGTACATTTCTCATGTGTAGGGATTGTACAGTAGAAAAAGACTGTAAACATGACAGCAAACTCACCTGTCATATTCTGCCTTCATCAGTATACATCAACTACATGACATAAGTGACAGCAGCTAGATTACTTTTGAACAAATGTATGGCCACAATAAAATAACACTCACATACATTAAGGGAAATCTTAATGAAATAAACATAACAATGGTACTGACACTGATACAATTCAATACAATCCACTTTATGGAGGGCAACCCAATAGTTTGATATTTTACTATTCCAACATAAAAATACTACAACACACTATACTAAGCTATTCCTAGTGTTCAATATTTACATATCTATAGTAAATACACTAATATACTATGGTATTTAGTATATTAGAGTATAATATGCTTGTATTTTACTATGCATGTACTTTGTTTGTGTTAGCAATTTAAAAAAAACTGTCTGAAATCAATTAAATTGTAATTTTGTATGATTGTTTTACTGTTTAAATGTGTTCATTTAAATCTACTGAACAGATTTCCATTTCCTTCATCTTTCCTTGGAGGTGCCTCAGGGATGGGGAGACTTTGAACTGGCTTCGGCCCAGGGAAGCTTGTATCTGGCTTCTGCACATGGAGGCTTGGAGCCCTAGGCCCAGGGAGACTTGGAGTCCTCCGTGCTGATGGTGAAACGGTTGCTTAGATCCACCACGATCATGGCCTTTAAGGCAAGTTTATTTCCGGAGTGGCTGTTTCAACAGGTATTAGCCCCCTCTATAAAAACCTTTGGGTGTTTTCTCCACTACAGTGATGCCCAGGCGCATACAAATGCCAAGGCATAGACATCCACCGCACTGAAGCTCCAGAGGTGGGCAGGGCCGGGGACGAGGGAACAGGGCGCAGGCCGAGGAGCAAGGGAGGAACTTAGGAATTTAGAAAACTCAGGAACAATGACTTTGGGGATCTGGGGAATAAGGGGCTCGGAAGCCTGCTGTAAGGAATAAAGGGGGTCGAAGTCTGACAACAGCTCATCCAGCAGGGTTGGTTTGGTCATGATGCTTGGACGTCGAAGGGTTGTGGAGCTCGGGAAAGGACATCGGGCAATGGAGCTCGGGAGCCGAGATTGGCCCATTGATGGAAACCAAGAAGAACCATAAACACACGCAAGCATACGTAGACAAGACCAGACAAAGAACAAAGGAAACACAGTGTTTGTATGGAGTCGGTGATTGCGGAATTGATGACAGGTGGGGCGGTTGCAGTCCAAGGGGAAAAACAGTCACATGAGAAACACAAGGAAGATACGGAACCGTGACAATGGGATGCAGGTCATTCTCCAGCAGAGATATAAACACAGATTTAAGCACTAGTGTGTTTTAACGCCCGACTTGTGGAATCATTACAACTGCATTAGGGTACTGGAATCAACCGCCCAATCATAGCGGCACTGAAATAATAGAATCTAAATGCAAAAATATTCTGCAAACACAGTACAAACTTAAACACAAAATTCTAACACACAAAGATGCAGTTGTGTAAATGTACAAAACAATCAGAGATAATATGACAAAGTTGAGAGCATTCAGGCCAGAGCCAAAGGAAACAAAACTACTATTCACCCAGTAATCATCAGCTGTGTGATTTTGTGTGATTATTAAACTCTGTAACCACTATGCAATGACTTCCCAGTTCCCATTTCCATTCTTTTTCCAGACTCTTTTCTTAGCCAGGTGTTTTGGTTGTTGTTTTTCCTCTTTCTTTTAATTGCACAGCTTTAAATTAAATTTAGCCTTTAAATGAAATATTTTCTTTGTTGAGATCAGCACATTTTTTGGATTTAGCTTTGGAAAGAAACAGGGTTACTACCGTTAGGTCATGGTAAACATTATGGTTTAAAGTTGTAATAAAACATTAATCAAAACACCGAAAAACAATATGGAGATATGGTTAGTGAAAGAAACTAGTGAAACTGGACAATACTATGTTTATTCATTTCACGTAGATAACAAAATACAACAAAAATATAAAACTCTTTAAAGCGGTCTAATTTTCAGAAGAGGAAAAGGAAAATGTATTTAATCCCTTTTGAAAAGTTTGCAAGGCATAAACGATTTATCCTAACAATAATACATATTGAACATGTAATATACACATTTACTGTGAAGTACGTGTGTCCGGAATCCTGCCATTTCCATTCGTTTCCGCCCAACCAGAGCTCTACAACTCTCAAAACTGTTCAAACGTTTTTTTCTTGAGTTCAGATGTTTGTGGAGTTTGTCAGACAGAGGAGTTTGCGGTGGGTTCTTCATGTGAACAGCTGGCCATCACTGAATCCACCTCAGTGGCGGACACAGACTGACTCAGTTCCCTCAGCGAGGTCTTCGTGAAGTTCAGACACGACCT
>CM065678.1:1659500-1687446 GCA_033220385.1 Triplophysa yarkandensis
ATCAAACGTATCTGTTGTGTATAACTCATCACAGACCGCACAGGAAAAGAAAAACTGAGCTGGAACCAAAAATGGCCAGAATCAGATTGTCTTTGTCCTTTATTTGTATCTCTATTAAAACACGGATTTCAAACATCTCGACTGAGCTCTCTCATGATTGATGTGTATTATGATTTGCTTGTAAATTGTATGATTTTATTGTGTTGATGGATGGTACAGTTTTTAGGTATGTGACTTGTCTTAGGTCTGGTGTCTTATATACATGTTGTGGTTTCATTTCATTTTTAGTTTCTTTCTATTCTCAAGTGATAAACAAGTTTATAAAATGAGAAAACCATGAAACCCAAGTGGTTTCCTAAGAGAAGACCCACATAGAAATACTTTAGAAGATTGTAATATACGACAAGACTTGTGTTTGTATTGTCGAGGATTACAATATAACTACAGACACAACATTATTTCATATTTGACATGGTAAGCTTGAAAAGCCCTACAGTAAACATGTATTGTTAAGTAAAGTGTATAGAAGAGTGTTGTACATGTAGGGCAGATGCAGGAGTGTGTTCTCAGACACATGTTTGAAGAGGATGTGAACGTGTGTGTGCTGGATCTGCTCTGAACTCACATTTACATCTCTGCTCATTGAGATCGTGTTATAGAGGACATGAAAGATTCCCTCAGATGGACTGACCATAAACTAGAGATTTACATTAACACGAGACAGAAAATATTCCTGGACATCTTCCGACGGACCACGCAGGTTTTAAATGAGGATTTCTGTGGCTCTCGTGGCTTTCCTGCTCTTCTCTTCTCATGTGAGTTTATACACAGAACAGTCTCTCTTGCTGAACGTGTTTACAGGATTTTATTGTGTCGTATTTAGTCTTCACAAATTTGTGCTGGGATTGGTTTGTGAGATTGATAGGATGTAATCTTGCATGTTAAAATCAAGTAAAAGTACAAATGAAAGATGCGGCATGTAAAAGGACAACAGATTGTGCTGGTTAACAGAATCTATTGAATATAAAAGTACGGATTTTAGTGCACATGGCTACTTGTCATGACATATTCGAGCAATATGGTCTTGCTGGTACTTATGTAAGTGTCCCAACATTATTGACTGGTACTGTACATGAACATTACATTTACTCGGTGATGTTTAGCTGTGTTGATGTGTATTTACAATAGATATTGTGCTGCCTCTCTCTCTCTTTTTCTCTCTCTCTCTCTTTCTGTGAATGAAGGTGTGTGCCATTCCTCCAGAATGTGATCCAGATTTTGTTCTGCTCAGAGAGGAGGAAAACTGCTACAATATTATCTATCATGAAAACCTGACAGATGTCAGCTCCACACACACAGGCAAGCCATTAGACGCACACACGCGCGCGCACACACACACACACACACACACGCACACACACACACACACACACACGCACACACACGCACACGCACACACACACACACACACACACGCACACACGCACACACACTCTTAATGAGCAGATTGAGTTCGTGCGGAGGTCAGCGATGTTTGATTGGTTCTGAGTGTTTTCTGAAGGCCATTCTCAGTTGTCATCCAGGCACCTGTGTGTTTGTGTGAGAAGTGTTTCTGTGTGTTTGTAAGAGGTGTAATGTGATATCAGGGGGAAGTTTGGAGAAAAGCCTCTATAATCTATATTCCATAAATCACATGCTTATCAGATTAGAGATATAACACCCTCCAGCACACACGGTTCACACACACACACACACACACACATATATAAATGGCATTACTCTGGTGTAATGTACACTCAGGAGACATGGCTTCTTAAGTGTTTTAGAATCTGCTTACCGTTGTGAACAAGGTTAAGAAACAGCAGCATACAGTTCAATAACAAGCCTACGCATTCATTTGAAAAGCGACGTGTGATGAGTGACAGTGACTGTGGGATGTCCAGGAATATAAAAATAAGAATAAATCCATGAAAGCATCTTTATTATTTCCCACTTCACTATAGCTATTCAGATTCATGCCATCTTTAACGGATATGTTTTCTGAATAATAAACTGAAGAGAGTTAAAATAGAAGTGGAAAATTTAAATTATTAACTAGGAATAAATGCCGAAACAACGCTGAAACTGAAAGAAAAATATTTAAAAAACAAACCAGCGATATTAACAAGTAAATAAATAACAAAATAACAAAAGCATGCTATCTAATTAAAAATAAAATAAACCTAAAATAACACCCACTAATAAATATGAATAAAAACAGAGTCACGTGTTCATTTTACATGAACTAATTCATCGTAAGAACTAAAAGCACACGTCAAATATGAATCAAACCTGCAGCAGAAATTCTTTCTGAGAATCTTTTACACACACAGGAAACTGTGAACCCGGTCAGAGGACAAAAGCACTTTACAGATCTCACAGCCTCTTCTCTTGTTTATTTCTCTCTCTCTCTCTCTCGCTCATCTTTTATCACTCTTTCTTTCCATCTTTCAGTGGAGAGACAAACATTTACAAACCTGCACCACTTTTCCTGCCGTTTATCAGACGGACAAAGAAGAGCCTGTGTCATATATCCCAGACACAGAGAAGAACACAGCAACAGAGCACTGAGCGTTCGATATCAACACACATAATCTTCACTCATTACAATCAGAACATACACACATTCATAATGATAGAGATACATTGACTCTAAATGAGTAAAGTTTGTGTATGACACGTCTAACTGAAACCTGTGATGTGTTTACCTTCCAGAGATCAGATATAGATGTCACGTGCTCTATCTGGTTTGATTTATGTCTCTACCGTCATGTAGATGTGTGTTTATAGTCATCCAGAACAAGATAAATCTGATGGGTTATAGAGAAGAAAGCGTTAGAGACATAATTCATTGTTTAAGCTTGTGACTTGATCAACGTGATTCTTAAAGTCGGTGGAGTCGACACTTTAAATCCATTCAAATAGGGTCAGGGTTAAAATACAAAATTCTTTAAAAACAAAGTTGTAACTCCATCAAAACATTTCACATCTACAGTCGAGAGTACATTTACATTTCTGCATTTGGCAGGCTCTTCTATCCAAAGCGACTCACATTGCAATTTCTCTTGAGTATGTGCAGTGTCTTTGGCATTGTGAGCACCATGCTCTAACCACTGAACTACAGGACAGCCCATAATATAAAAATAATAAACTCATTAAAATGAGGAAATAAATGTTAACATGTTATAAAATAATAATAAAACATGTTCGATCATCTTCAGTGAATTGCAGACATGTTTTCTTGTCATTTTCTAAAGCAGCTTCTTAAGATCTCACTCGGAGATTCCTGTCTCTTTTGTGCTCTTATTATCTTTCCTTTCTTTACTATTCATTCAAAGTTCATTTCAAAAAAATATTTAACAAAATGTAAGTTTTGTTTGCTAAATTATATTTTTGTCAGTTGATCTAATATCAGAGATTTAGGCGAAAACTGTTTTTAATATAGAGACATATTTCCCTCAAGTATCCCAAACTTGACTCTTATTGTGTTTCTATTCTATATGTTGTCTTATTTGGCAGATTTTTTTATCCTAAGCGACTTACACTGTATTCAGACTATACAGTATTTTTAAAAGGATTTTCTCTTTTTATTCTTGCTTTGCAACAACACATATCAGGAGAAACTCTATAAAGAATTAAACCACATTTGATATGTAAGCTTTGTTTTGCACTTTCTGTTCTGATTGATTCTGAGTATTCTCACACACATATTCTATAATAATATCGTCTTATTTTCCTTAATTATGACTTTATTCATTAAACAGGTTGCAGTACGTTATGGGATCATCTGAACTGTTGGATTCATGCTGAGGTTGGAGAGACCGTGTCTCGGCCTTGCCCTAAATTCCTTAGGGTCAAAGGTCAGATAGACCCTGACCTTTCTTAATTCTGTATATATACGCCTCCATGTATAATGTCAGTCTTGACCTTTGCTGTTTATATAGTAACATGTCTTTAGTTCAGGTCAGTTTATTTCTCTCATCGCAGGAGTTGTATGGAGAAACTGCTCTGACAACGGCTGGTCCGAAACATTTCCGCCGTATGAAGTGTCCTGTGGTCATGCTCTCAACGACAGCTTTCATTCTCCCAATGACTCGGTAAAAATCATGTTTTATTTCTGGGTTATATTCTATTACCTAAAATATTCAACAAAAATAACATTTCACAGCAATACAATAACATTTATTCATTGAGCTTTTATATAAATTGGAACATCTCAAGTGCTCAGTTTTCCGTGTCTTCAGTACGATGTTTAGTGTATGTAAATGAGATGAGATGAGTAAATGTGTGTGTTCAGCAGGTGCTGGTGTCTCACGAGTATTTCATTTATGTGAGGATCATGTATTCTGTGGGATACACCGTCTCTCTTGTGTCACTCAGCATCGCTCTTACAGTCCTGTGTGTGTTCAGGTAACACAACATCTTTACAATGACAAACAGACATCATTCGTCATTAGTTCTAGATGTATTGGGATCATTTCTGTTGAATTTCAACAAAATTAAACTTCAGGAGTCATCCAACAGTAATGTTCAAAACTGACAGCATGACAAGACACAGGAAAACTGTGATGAAAATACAGATTACCACATACAATTATTCTGTACGTTCTTTTTAATTCATGGGGAAATATTACCGTTGTATTTCTTTAAAGTGAATATAAACTTGTTTTCTTCACAGTATTTAAGGTCTTAATAATGCAAAGCATCTTTACTTATGGCTCAAAGTCAAGAAAAATTACTTTATCAGAATGTGTCCATCTTAGGTTTCTTATAATTTTTCTGCTGTTGAATCACGGTCAGCAATATTAAAAAAAAAAATAATTAAGATTACAGTTTACACAGACAACTGTATGAATTATTTAAACTATTTTATTTACCATACAATTCTTAAAACCTTTCTTTATAATATGTTCAGTGAAACACCTTCTGGATTATTGCTGTGAGTTTTTCTATAGGATCAGTGATAGAGAAACACAGCCGTCATGTTTGTTCTGTTGGAGATAACAGTCATAAATCCTCTAACAAAGTACTTCAAATTAAAATAACAGTCATTCTAAATGACAACAGAAGAGATGGAGATGTGTATATAAATGTCATTAAAGTTACATAACACTGTGTCCAAACCAAACCAAACCCTCGCTGAACTTCATGTCATCAGGCGAAGAATCCAAGCGTTCCTCTATCAACAGTTACTTTTTACAGGCTGAAGGGTTTTATTCGATGATAATTGTACGAGGATGTTTTATTGTATACATTGTGTTTTTATACTGTAGGTTATATTGACTTCAACCTGTTCTGAAAACGTTCCTGTTCTTTTCCCTCCAGGAAGCTGCATTGTACCCGTAACTTCATTCACATGCAGCTTTTTACATCCTTCATCCTACGAGCCATCTTCATCTTCATCAGAGATGCTGCGCTGCATTACTCACAAGAGTATTACCACTGTAACTTTCATCCGGTACACAGACAAATACACACACCTGCGCACATATATCAATTATTATAATAATAGTCAAGAAAACTATAACACACACACACACACACACACACACACACACACACACACACACACACACACACACACACACACACACACACACACACACACACACACACACACACACACACACACACACACACACACACACACACACACACACACACACACACACACACACACACTGATCAGTTCCGGTTCCTGTCCGGATCAGCAGGAGGCAGAAAAATCTGTGAACAGCTTAACAACAGAATAAAAGATGGATCAGAATGTAAAAGAGAAGAAAAAGCCTCTGATGTCACACAGAGACAGGCAGATCATTCATAAGCTGACGTGGTTTCATGCAGAAAATATATATTTTTTAAATGATGCAGGTGTTTTAACACTTGTTGTTCAATTAGAATTGTATCTGTTCTATTCTGTTTAATGATATTATTTGGTAGTCTGAGATGAGGTTAATGTCCATTATATGATCAGTGTGTGTAATGATCAAATGTATCCAACACATCTGAAAAGATCCGGCTTTGTAAAGACATTGAAAGACTTCATTTATAAAGAGTCAATTATATTGAATTAATGTAGTAATATCATGAAAGTAATATCATGAAAAGCACGGAAATAATCGGATGCTGAGGTGTTTGTGCTGTTTTTCTCAGCCGGGATGTAAAGTTGCTCTGTTCCTGTCGAATTATTGTATCCTGGCCAACTACAGCTGGCTGCTGGTGGAAGGACATTATCTCCACAGTCTCATAAACCTGTGTCTCCATTCACACAACAAACGCCTTCACTGTTACACACTGCTGGGCTGGGGTACGCTCATTTCTCTCTCTTTCTCCCTCGGCTCTAACAATACTGATATTTTTTCTTAGAAAACACCTTAAAAAAACGTAATGCATTAATATGTCTCGATTTAGTGTCTTTTAAGAAATCTGTTCTATAGTTCTCATCCTGCACATTCAATACACTGAAAAAAACAACTACTTGTAGAATTTACTTGATAAAATCATTCATTTGGACAAATATTCTTTAGTAAAGTGTACTGCTATCATTGAAGACAAACTTACTAAGCCAAAAATTCAATTTTACTTTTTAAATACATGAAATATTTGTATAAATATGAAGTAAATATTACTTACAGTAGATACATGTTAAACAAAAACCTGACTTCCTGAACTTTCAAAGGTCACTAACTTTTATACGGAGCAATAGTATGATCTTGTTTTAATCATAAACCATGTGAGACATGACAGGTGGCGTTTGTGCTGGCATAAGCACGGTTACTACACAATCTATTGAGTAACACACTTCATGACTAATATTGTTCCTTCTTCAGCCTAAACATGAGCAACGGCAACCAAAACTTTAAAATAACACCCAAACCCTCCTAAATCTTCTTTAGGAGCTAAATAAACGAAAAACACAAACAAGTGTTTGTACTGAAATACACCGTCATTATCTCTTTTTGTGCGGTTTGATTTAAAGCTTGCCATGTGGTTAGATCCATCAATAATATTAATATTAAGTTCAATTTTAACAAAGAGAATTCGATTTTTCCGAAAGATTATTTTTACTTATTTTTGCTTATTTCTTTGAAATTATTTAAGGCTTGGATTAATGTTTTCTTAAATGTAGAAACTCCTTTCTCTTTTCGCAGGGATCCCAATGCTGATTATTATAAGCTGGAGTTTGGCCAAATACCTGCACCAGAATGAAGGGTAATAAAGAGGATGTGTTATTACTGTATATAACACATCATTACGTCAAAGTTGATGAATATGTTGTGTCATCAGATGTTGGGAGACGAGAGATCATGGCTGGATATGGTGGATACTTCGAGTTCCCGTCATTCTTTTTATTACAGTAAGCAGGACTTTCACATGTCACATCTGATCTATATCTGCATGGGTCACTGTCTTACTTCTTAAGCATGCTTTCAATATTTTGCAATAAAGGTTTCTATTTCTACTTGTTCCTGCACTGCTGCTGACTGTCCTCAAGCAAACACTTTAAACATGTTGAGCTTACGTGTCTGTCCGTCACAGAACGAGAGGTTTTAGAGGTTTGAATGGAATTGTGTTCCAGGTCAACATGCTGTTTTTCATGAGTATTATTCGGACGTTAGTGGGGAAACTGAAAGCTGCAGACATGCATGGAAATGAGTTGAATCATCACCGGTGAGTTCAGTCTTCCACTGGCGTCCTGGAGCGCTTTTCTTTTCTTCACACATAGTTGTTATTGATTCAAATGATTTCCTTATTAAATGTGACTCATTCAATGCATTCACCCAACCTCTGACCGTATACTCTGATGTGTTATTCTTGTTTTTATTGTGTATATTCATCTTATTTTGCTGTGTAAAGGAAGCTGGCGAAATCGACGTTTCTGCTGGTGTCTCTGTTTGGATTGCAGTATGTCCTCTTCGCCTTCTTCCCGGATAGAGTGAATGTCCTAACCTTTAAAATCTGGAATGTCATTGAGCTTGCGTTGGCATCTACACAGGTAATAACACACACAATAAAGCCACATTTTTACTTCTGTGTCGGCCTTACACCATAGCCTACGTGACTTTGATAAGAGCCTTCCCAAGAGCTTCCAGTTTACACATTTTCGCGTGCATTATCTAAATACTGTACATTAAATGAACATTAACAATAAGTGACGGTTTACTTGCTGATGTCACTGCAAGATGCTTCTCAGAGTTATATAGAAACCTCTTCTTCTTCTTCTTCTGCTCTTGGTTTGGTTACACAAGCAATAGTCTGGCCAATAGTCTGACCAATAGTCTGACCAATAGTCTGGCCAATAGTCTGGCCAATAGTCTGGCCAATAGTCTGACCAATAGTCTGGCCAGTAGTCTGGCCAATAGTCTGGCCAATAGTCTGACCAATAGTCTGGCCAATATTCTGGCCAATAGTCTGGCCAATAGTCTGACCAATAGTCTGGCCAATAGTCTGGCCAATAGTATGACCAATAGTCTGGCCAATAGTCTGACCAATAGTCTGGCCAATAGTCTGACCAATAGTCTGGCCAATAGTATGACCAATAGTCTGGCCAATAGTCTGACCAATAGTCTGGCCAATAGTCTGGCCAATAGTCTGACCAATAGTCTGGCCAATAGTCTGACCAATAGTCTGGCCAATAGTCTGGCCAATAGTCTGACCAATAGTCTGGCCAATAGTCTGACCAATAGTCTGGCCAATAGTCTGACCAATAGTCTGGCCAATAGTCTGGCCAATAGTCTGGCCAATAGTCTGACCAATAGTCTGGCCAATAGTCTGGCCAATAGTCTGGCCAATAGTCTGGCCAATAGTCTGACCAATAGTCTGGCCAATAGTCTGGCCAATAGTCTGACCAATAGTCTGGCCAATAGTATGACCAATAGTCTGGCCAATAGTCTGACCAATAGTCTGGCCAATAGTCTGGCCAATAGTCTGACCAATAGTCTGGCCAATAGTCTGACCAATAGTCTGACCAATAGTCTGGCCAATAGTCTGACCAATAGTCTGGCCAATAGTCTGGCCAATAGTCTGGCCAATAGTCTGACCAATAGTCTGGCCAATAGTCTGGCCAATAGTCTGACCAATAGTCTGGCCAATAGTCTGGCCAATGGTCTGACCAATGGTCTGGCCAATAGTCTGGCCAGTAGTCTGGCCAATAGTCTGACCAATAGTCTGGCCAATAGTCTGTCCAATAGTCTGACCAATAGTCTGGCCAATAGTCTGGCCAAAAGTCTGGCAAATAGTCTGGTCATTATCTGTTGACGCCGACAATAACGCACAAGTATGGAATGAAACCTACACGTTGCCTATGGTGTAGGACTCCTAAAGAAGTAAAAATAGTGCTTCACCCCATAGATTTACACTATCTGTATTCTGTAGAATTTGATAACATTTCTGTTTGACTTTACAGGGCTTTATTGTGGCACTGCTGTACTGTTTCTTAAACGGAGAGGTCAGTACATAAGGAATACATCTAAATACATTTAAATCAAAGCAGGTTGATATACATGTCTGCTTTGTGAAAGTCTAGACAGATTTAGAAGTGGATCACACCAAACACACTTTCTGCAGATAGACGCACATCTTTTGAATTGATTTTTCAAAAGAGAGAGTTAAACTCGCTGCTTGTGAACACCAGGCGTCTCGTGTTTTTGACGAAGCGTTCTGAGCACTTCAAGTTGAAATAAAGTCAACGCTTGACATCATGTGCCAATTTTCCATTGTCCAATCAATAGAGGGGCGGAGCTTCAAATGTGTTGATGGACCTTTACAGATGCGTTAAGTGTCTGGAGACTGCAGTACTGGAGGAGAAACTTGTCGTGGCTCTCGAGGGTTAAGATCAGAACAAAAACCCTCTGAATGAACATTTCTAATGTCATTGCAATAATTACAGTTAACAGTAACTAAATCACTAACTTTTGAACTCTTGATTGACAGGACAGTTTATTCAGATGTGGTCTTGCAACATTATAAAAAACAGTGCGCTCCTCTTTTTAAAAAGTCATCTCGCATTAAAAGTGTGTTTGGTATGATTGGAGTCTTAAAGTGTTAATATGTTGAAATAGGGGAATGTTTTTTAAATCATGACAGGTACAGTATGAAGTTCATAGACGATGGAGACGGTGGCGCATGAAGCAACATTTCCACAGTGATCCAAGAACACATCACAGCTCCTTAAGTCACAGCGGCCTGCCACTCACACAAGTGTCCTTACTCACACGTCAAAGCATACACACAACCTGACCACAACCAACACACATCCAACAATCATCACACAACCTAACCACAACTAACACACAACCAAGAATCATCACACGACCTAACCACAACCAACACACATCCAACAATCATCACACAACCTGACCACAATCAACACATAACCAACAATCATCACACAACCTAACCACAACTAACACACAACCAACAATCATCACACAACCTAACCATAATCAACACACATCCAACAATCATCACACAACCTAACCACAACCAACACACAACCAACTATCATCACACAACCTGACCACAACCAACACACAACCAACAATCATCACACAACCTAACCACAACTAACACACAACCAACAATCATCACACAACCAACACACAACCAACAATCATCACACAACCTGACCACAACCAACACACAACCAACAATCATCACACAACCTAACCACAATCAACACACAAACATCAATCATCAAACAACCTAACCACAACCAACAATCATCACACAACCTAACCACAATCAACAATCATCCCACAACCTTACCACAACCAACACACAACCAACAATCATCACACAACCTAACCACAACCAACACACAACCAAAAATCATCACACAACCTAACCACAACCAACACACAACCAACAATCATCACACAACCTACACACAACCAACAATCATCCCACAACCTTACCACAACCTTACCACAACCAACAATCATCACACAACCTGACCTCAACCAACACACAACCAACAATCATCACACAACCTAACCACAACCAACACACAACCAACAATCATCACACAACCTGACCTCAACCAACACACAACCAACAATCATCACACAACCTAACCACAACCAACACATAACCAACAATCATCACACAACCTAACCACAACCAACACACAACCAACAATCATCACACAACCTGACCACAATCAACACACAACCAACAATCATCACACAACCTTACCACAACTAACACACAACCAACAATCATCACACAACCTGACCACAACCAACACACATCCAACAATCATCACACAACCTGACCACAACCAACACACAACCAACAATCATCACACAACCTAACCACAATCAACACACAAACATCAATCATCAAACAACCTAACCACAACCAACAATCATCACACAACCTAACCACAATCAACACACAAACATCAATCATCAAACAACCTAACCACAACCAACACACATCCCACAACCTTACCACAACCAACAATCATCACACAACCTAACCACAACCAACACACAACCAACAATCATCACACAACCTAACCACAACCAACACACAACCAACAATCATCACACAACCAACACACAACCAACAATCATCCCACAACCTTACCACAACCTTACCACAAACAACAATCATCACACAACCTGTCCACAACCAACAATCATCACACAACCTAACCACAACCAGCACACAACCAACAATCCTCACACAATCTTATCACAACCACCACACAAACATCAATCATCACATAACCTAACCAGAACCAACAATCATCACACAACCTAACCACAACCAGCCCACAACCAACAATCATCACAAAACCTAACCACAACCAAACATACATTAATTAATCATCACACAATCTTACCACAACCAACACACAAACATCAATCATCACACAATCTAACCACAACCAACAATCATCACACAACCTGACCACAACCAACACACAACCAACAATCATCACACAACCTAACCACAACCAAACATACATTCATTAATCATCACACAATCTTACCACAACCAACACACAAACATCAATCATCACACAACCTGACCACAACCAACACACAACCAACAATCATCACACAACCTGACCACAACCAACACACAACCAACAATCATCACACAACCTAACCACAACCAAACATACATTAATTAATCATCACACAATCTTACCACAACCAACACACAAACATCAATCATCACACAATCTAACCACAACCAACAATCATCACACAACCTGACCACAACCAACACACAACCAACAATCATCACACAACCTAACCACAACCAAACATACATTCATTAATCATCACACAATCTTACCACAACCAACACACACACATCAATCATCACACAACCTGACCACAACCAACACACAACCAACAATCATCACACAACCTGACCACAACCAACACACAACCAACAATCATCACACAACCTAACCACAACCAAACATACATTAATTAATCATCACACAATCTTACCACAACCAACACACAAACATCAATCATCACACAATCTAACCACAACCAACAATCATCACACAACCTAACCACAACCAAACATACATTCATTAATCATCACACAATCTTACCACAACCTACACACAAACATCAATCATCACACAACCTGACCACAACCAACACACAACCAACAATCATCACACAACCTGACCACAACCAACACACAACCAACAATCATCACACAACCTAACCACAACCAAACATACATTAATTAATCATCACACAATCTTACCACAACCAACATACAAACATCAATCATCACACAACCTAACCACAATCAACACACATCCAACAATCATCACACACCACAACCACAACCAACACACAACCAACAATCATCACACAACCTGACCACAACCAACACACAACCAACAATCATCACACAACCTAACCACAACCAAACATACATTAATTAATCATCACACAATCTTACCACAACCAACACACAAACATCAATCATCACACAATCTTACCACAACCAACACACAAACATCAATCATCACACAACCTGACCACAACCAACACACAACCAACAATCATCACACAACCTAACCACAACCAAACATACATTAATTAATCATCACACAATCTTACCACAACCAACACACAAACATCAATCATCACACAACCAACACACAACCAACAATCTTCACACAACCTAACCACAATCAACACACATCCAACAATCATCACACAACCTAACCACAATCAACACACAACCAACAATCATCACACAACCTAACCACAATCAACACACAACCAACAATCATCACACAACCTAACCACAATCAACACACAACCAGCAATCATCACACAACCTAACCACAATCAACACACATCCAACAATCATCACACAACCTAACCACAATCAACACACAACCAACAATCATCACACAACCTAACCACAATCAACACACATCCAACAATCATCACACACCACAACCACAACCAACACACAACCAACAATCATCACACAACCTAACCACAATCAACACACAACCAACAATCATCACACAACCTAACCACAAGCAACACACATCCAACAATAATCACACAGCCTAACCACAACCAACACACAACCAACAATCATCACACAACCTGACCACAACCAACACACATCCAACAATCCTCACACAACCTTATCACAACCAACACACAAACATTAATCATCACACAACCTGACCACAACCAACACACAAACATTAATCATCACACAACCTGACCACAACCAACACACATCCAACAATCATCACACAACCTGACCACAACCAACACACAACCAACAATCATCACACAACCTGACCACAACCAACACACAACCAACAATCATCACACAACCTGACCACAGCCAACACACAAACATCAATCATCACACAACCTGACCACAATCAACACACAACCAACAATCATCACACAACCTGACCACAACCAACACACATCCAACAATCATCACACAACCTGACCACAACCAACAATCATCACACAACCTAACCACGATCAACACACAACCAAAAATCATCACACAACCTAACCACAATCAGGACACAACCAACAATCATCACACAACCTAACCACAACCAACAATCATCACACAACATTACCACAATCATCACACAACCTGACCACAACCAACACACAACCAACAATCATCACACAACCTGACCACAACCAACACACAACCAACAATCATCACACAACCTGACCACAGCCAACACACAAACATCAATCATCACACAACCTGACCACAATCAACACACAACCAACAATCATCACACAACCTGACCACAACCAACACACATCCAACAATCATCACACAACCTGACCACAACCAACAATCATCACACAACCTAACCACAATCAACACACAACCAAAAATCATCACACAACCTAACCACAATCAGGACACAACCAACAATCATCACACAACCTAACCACAACCAACAATCATCACACAACATTACCACAATCATCACACAACCAACAATCATCACACAACCTAACCACAACCAACAATCATCACACAACATTACCACAATCATCACACAACCAACAATCATCACACAACCTAACCACAACCAACAATCATCACACAACCTGACCACAACCAACACATAACCAACAATCATCACACAATCTAACCACAACCAAACATACATTAATTAATCATCACACAATCTTACCACAACCAACACACAAACATCAATCATCACACAACCTAACCACAACCAACACATAACCAACAATCATCACACAATCTAACCACAACCAAACATACATTCATTAATCATCACACAACCTAACCACAACCAACACACAAACATCAATCATCACACAACCTAACCACAACCAACATTCATCACACAACCTGACCACAACCAACACACAACCATCAATCATCAAACAACCTAACCACAACCAACACACAACCAACAATCATCACACACCACAACCACAACCAACAATCATTGCACAACACAATCACAACAATAGAAAGCTGTAATGACAAACCAATGGCACTTATTAGCAGAGATATAATGAAAGATGTTTTATTGACGGACCAACAAACTGAATGAAATAGATCTGAAGTATTGTTGTGTTTGTTGAACTGATTGTGTATGCTGTGTTGTCTAAGTTATTGATGAGTGATGTCATTCTGCTGTGCTGTCTCATGTCATTGTGTAATGTTGTTTGTTGTAAGCGGGTGTTTGTCTTTCTTAATGCTTGTGTGCTAAACCAAGTTATACAAAAACAATATTATCAAGTAAACAGCACAAAATGTGATACTAATATTTGTGTTTGTTCATGTCTCTGTATGGCTATGTGTAAATATATAAAGTAAATATATACAGGATGATACGGCACCTTATATCCACTTATTTGTGTTATATTGTGATATGTTCATACAAAAATGAATTGTACAAAAAATCTGATGAAAGATAACATACTGTATGCTGTACAAATAAAAGACGGCTTTTTAAATAAATCTTTAAATTAACCATAAACACGTATTTTGCGTAAGTCATTATGTTTATTTTACATTTACATGTAGTCATTCAGCTGATGTTTTTATCTAAAGCGACTTACAAATGAGGTTCACAATCAGTACAAGAGGTAACAAAGCAAACATAAGGGAAATAATACTTGTCCTAGTTAGAAAAATGTTAAAGATCACAGCCTGTAATTCACAAAACATCTTCTGTTAGGAACTGGCACTCATTCACTTCCATTTTTGTGTCCATACATTCGAATTAAATAGGTGCCAGTTCCCAACATTATTCAAAATATCTTCATTTGTGTTCTGCAGAAGTAAAAAAAATGACACAAAAATAGAAGTAAGATGCGTCTCGTTGAATTGTTCATGGACATCATGACATGCTGTGGATTTTTCTGTTTATATCATTCATTTTCCATTTTAAGCTGTTATTGAAACTCACATTGTTATTTTCATCAGTTACACCATCCAGATGATTACATGTGAATATTCAAAGTCTTCTATTCTTCAAGCTTTATCATGTCCCGCCATTCTTACCTTTTGTTTTAAAACATAAAGAGAAATTACTTTTAAAAGTGGACATTACATCATATATCTAACTCTTGAAACTTAAATAAAAATCACTCGTTTAATACGAATAATGTTCTTTCATAAAAACAAGTTTCAGCTTGTGCTGGTGATTTTAAAAGTGAGTTTCCTGTGATTGTGGATCTCTAGAGTTTGTCAGGTTCGTTGGTAAAGGTCAGCCGTGGAATATTCTGGATGTGTCGTGCAGCCATTCCATTGAGGAAGAAGAGAAAGGTAGCAGTGAACTGACACCAGAACGTCAGAGTGAATCCAAGGAGTGAGGTGTATTCGCCTAACAACAGCACAAAAGTTACCACCCCGCCAGCAGCCATTCCGCCCGCCAGCAGCACGAGCGATGCCCCGAGCATCCAGCGGCGACTGGAGTCACGGCCTTCGCTTGCCCGCGACATCACGAGCAGCTCCAGTCCGAATATAGCGCTGACCACAGCCAAGGTAATGACGGACCGACACATGGCCAACCCCGCGCTCAGACCGTCCACACCAGACTCATCTAAATGAGTTGTGCAGTTAGAGGACACTTTCAACCAGGACATTGAGCTCTGCTGCTCCTCCAGTGAACAGAAGAACCACAAACCAAACATGTGATGACCCGTGAGCAGCCAGTGACCGTCACACACAGCTACAGACGACAGGACCACCGATAGGAATGTACACACGATTATAAGACTGCGACACAATACGTCCAAAAAAAGTGGAGCGGCCTTCACCTGCGGATCACATCCCGCCTGGACAGACACATGGAAAGAGATGTCACACATGCATCGATGATTGACAGCGCGTTTTCAAAAACTCCTTGATACTAGAGTAAAGAGAAACGTTCACTACAGTATTTACTGCAGTGTATCAATTTAAACATTACTTTATTAAGTACAGTTAATACTTTAATAACTGTATCATAACATACAAAACAATACATGCAATCGAACTCTTGTGTTATGTGTATTCTGTAACCAAAACATTTCTTTTGTGTGAGCACACTTGGCCAATAAACCCAATTCTGATATCATAGTATAGATTCATCCCTGTAATACATCATATTGGTTTATTACATTTACATTTACATTTAGTCATTTAGCAGACGCCTTTATCCAAAGCGACTTACAATAGTCGAGGAGACAATGAAGCGGTAAATAGCCGATACAACAATAGGTGAACAAGTGTTACAACAATGCTACCGAGTTACACAGAGAGAGAAGTTACAAAATTATTATATATATTTTATTTTGATAGAGTGAGTAGTTAGAAAAGAAGTGAGTTAGTGAGTTAGGTGTAGCCGGAAAAGATGAGTTTTTAGGAGTTTTTTAAAGATAGAGACCGAGTCATTATTAAATACATTAGCACACGTTTGTGTTTTTTGTAACGTGGTGAATTATTTCAATATTACAAAGTTCCTGTAAACACCAGTCATAAACAACAACACATCAAAAATCAGATCTCAGATCTGTTTTTCTCTCATGCAGCGATGGTAATTAACATGATAGATTTAAACGTATTACCCTGATTTTAATAGCCGTCATGTTGAAGGTGCAAATCCCAGAAGTCTTGAGACGGACTTCAGTCGAGAGTACAGTAAAGAATCATTTCAGTGTAACATTAACTGACATGTGATCAGTTGACCAACACACTCCTGCATGTCCCGATCTTAAGCACGCATGCAATTAATACTGTTGAAATAATCTCTTAAATAAGTACACCATCTCATATCAGTACAATTTATTATTTAATAGTTGATGCTCATAATTAAATTATTTTAACATGTTCAATGTAAACGTGTGTATGCAATATTTTATTGTATTGGAGAAAACTATTGTAATAATTTTAGATCATTTGGTCTAAATCCATGCTCCAAATGTATGGTTTTAAATAAAAAGTTGTAATATAATCCAGAAAAGGTTTGAAAGGATAAAGTGTTTGTTCATGAAGACACAGAGTCTTTATCTTACATTTCTTGGCACACATTATCAGCATTATTGATGACTGTAAAAGTCTCGGATTATCAGATTCCTCCCTTGCAGAAACAGAACCTTGATCCGGGTTCACAAGTCATGAGGTCATAATCTCATCGTTTAAATTCAAATCTATCGTGAACGTTTTCAATCTTCAGCTGAAAACCCCGTTTCTATACAGCAGGGGAGAACTTTCTAAATGCATCATTTCATCAACATTTCTAGATGAATTGTAATCGTTTTTGTTCAGTTGCAAAAATCTAATCTCAGGAGTGATAAAGTCATCCAACAGTAACGTGAAAAACTTACACCATGACAAGACACATGAAAACTGTCATAGTATCTAGAGTACTACATAAAAATACGGTTTTGTTTTTCCCAAATACATAATATTACCTGTGTATTGATTAAAAGTGATTTAAATTTTTTACTTTGCAGTATTGTTTATTTTATATAATTGTTTCACCAATATTTTTCTGCAAATAAAAGCAATATTTTTGAGATTTAATAGAACATTTGTTGGAAGTTCACCTACTAAAACAAAACGGAAAATATAAATATATTGAATTTAGGAAACCTGAAATAGTTATTTTAATTATTTTCCTCTGCTGGCACCTGCAGTCTTTTTTTCAATTCTCTTCTCATCTTCTGATCACACGACAGTAGTTATGCCATCATACAAATTAATTCTATTCTAACCACAATGTTTTATTTATGCCATTAAAAATCTATGTAGAAAAATTTTGAGAAAAAAAGAGCTTTGTGGGTAAAATCAACATGTTATTTATTTATCAAAACTGTAAAGTACACACAATATAAACACACATGCATACATTTGAATTCATTGGATCTTTTCACGACATTGTTGCCGTTGGACGGTTTCATTGGGTCTGCGAGGAATGGGCCTGTTTTCTGACACAGAATACATGCTGCATGATTCTGTAACATCCTAATGAGACGATGTGATGCAGACCTTAAGGCGTTTATATTGGAGAACAGTACAGGTAATGGCCGGATGCTTCCAACCATTAGATTCCATATTTGCCTTTCAACTCTTCAACCTTAGCGATGTACGCCTCAACAGCAGCTTCTTTACTGATACCTGAAAAAATGTGACAGACAGAGCAGAAAAGATCAGAGGATTCAAACCCCAACAGAAAACTAAGTTATTGATGAAAGAGCCGCACAACTCTTCCACTTTGAATCGGAATGTCATTTATGGTTCATTAGTTTTAAATGAATCGTCGTCGTCTGCTGATAGAGACAGAAACTGACCTTTCTTTGAATCCCATGCATCCCATTTGGCCTTGCCAGCAAAGTCTAACATGCCGGGTCGAGCTGGAACGAAACACATGTACAAGTTTTTAACTTTATCAGGATTTTCCTCATTATTTTGCTGGACTGTGTACAGATTGGAGGTGAAGCTCACCTGTGTTCACATCTCCTACGGTGGCCTGTTTGTACAGACTGTAAATCTCCAGCATCTCAGCATCCGTGGGTTTTGCTTTCAGGTTTTTGACTTCCTCTGCAGCTTTCTGAAATGCAGCCTGCAACACAACGACGACACGTTAATACAGAACAAACTTTTCATTCTGTCGATACGGGTGTTTGAATTCACAATCATATATCACTTTTTATATTTTAAAGAGGCCATATCAACATCAGTAGTGATGAGACAAAATATGAAATAAATTATTTATTTGTACTGGAGAATGAAAATATTGAGCCGTATTAGAGACATTTGGGTGAGACGTCTATCTGTGAAGTGTGTTCATGTTTGAAATCCATAACGCAATTTATGCCAAAGGTCAAAAATCTATTTCCCAACATGAATACACAGACGTGGATATCCTGTAACTTATGATATTATAAAGATATTGTAGTGCCGTTTTAATCTTGCTCGACTAACTTTTCTTTTTAAACTTATTTTTAAAGAACATACAAAAGATTTGGTTTAATGTGAAGAAGAGACGGGTTGCCAGATCCTCTCTCTGCATTAATAATGACTGAACTTTACTCTCAGAGGTCAAACTCCAGCCCAGATAATAACACAACTGCTGCTTTATATCTGTTATTAATTCTGTGTCAGAAATATACGTTTACGTGTTAGTGTACCTTTAAGAAAAAGCAGAGGGCATCTTTTAATGTTTATTCATAATAAAATGATCACAAATTCACAAAGTTCTCTTGGTCAAGCTCAGTTTTATGATGATATTAGGAGTTAAACTGATTATATAAATAATCACAATAAAATCTGCATGATTTTCAGAAGTTAACTTTAATAAAAAGTATTATTATTTTTAAAATATTATTATTTTTTATTATTATTATTAATATTATTATTTGTATTATTTATTATTATTATTATTATTATTTTATTATTATTAATATTATTATATTATTAGTGTTATATATTATTATTATTAATATTATTATATTACTTTATTATTAATATTATTAACATTATTATTATTTTATTATTATTATTAATATTATTAATGTTATTTTTATTATTCATATTATTCATATTATTCATATTATTCATATTAATATTATTATTATTATTTTTAATATTATTATTATTATTAATATTATTAATATTCTTATTATTATTATTATTAATATTATTATTAATAATAATATTATTATTATATTATTATTATTATTTTTAATATTATTATTATTTTATTATTATTATTATTATTATTAATATTATTAAACTGAACTTCTGCTTTCAAACATGTGCACGAAACACAACAACATGAAACCGGAAGTGCAGTCTCAATTTGAGTTAGGACCAACTGGTAGTTCCGGTGGCATTACACGTTAATGTTGCCATGGTAATATGTTCTCACACTTTGGAGATGACGTCATCCGTTCAGGTTCGTGTTATTAATAGATACATTACTGAAGTCACGTGGTGTTATACTACATGCATTACTCCTGCTCACTATCATAAATCTTAAGACTTAAATCAATCAGAGTCATTAAATATCGATTAGAGTTGACGACAACACGCTAACCTTTGACAAACACACAACACACAGACACACAAACACACAACACACAACACTGTAACGCCACACCTACACAACCATGGCGATCTCTGCAGGCACTGCGCAGCTGCGCACAATGTCTGACATACAAGTATCGCGAGAGCTGCCGAGAGACCGAGTTCTCGCGGTATCTCCGTGTCATACACTCACTGATATGCGCACATGAATGACAAAAACCCCGCAAATGAAACGAAAGCGTCGTAGAAACGTAAAACTGTCTGTGCTGAACACAGATATAGAACAAGTTTAAATACTTACTCACCTCAGTCATGATTACAGTTATTAATGTTTCAGTGTGATGAGATGAAGCGCTGCAGAACCGTTGTGTGTGTGTGACAGACACAGACGCACACACTCACAGTACACTCGCTGACCACGCCCCCTTCACTCTATTGGCTGTTCCGACATGTACCGAGCGAAGCTGTCCAATCAGATTGCAGAAGAGCTGCTCGTGGTGACTGGGCCACGGGGTCAGGTCATGGATGCCAGATTGGAGGATTGTGAAAAATGTGCAAAAGTTCTTTATTTAAACAAAACCTTTAAACTGTGACGTGTCACTGCATGAGTGTTAAATATATAATATAAATATAACAGATGTTGATCAAGCTTTAGTTGAGAATCCTCAGTAGTGAGAGGTGACCTTTACTTGTGTTCTTTTATAAAGCATAAACACAGAAAATCACTTTATTAACTTGAGCAGTGTTGTTCAACTTTGAGACAGATTTGAGATCTCAGTTTGTCTTCACTCATGCTGATCAATATAAATATCACATGTCATGAATATAAACATATAACAGTGCACACATGTTAGTGTTCATCATTAATGCATTATTGATATGGGTTAAATTCATCTCAATTACATGCATTGCTTGATAAAGACTTGCTGACTTTGTTTTGTAGGACGTTTCTTATGTCTCTTATAGATCTTATGGATCTTATGTCTCTTATAGATCTTATGGTTCTTATAGATCTTATGGTTCTTATGGATCTTATGTCTCTTATAGATCTTATGGTTCTTATGTCTCTTATGGTTCTTATGTCTCTTATAGATCTTATGGTTCTTATGGATCTTATGTCTCTTATGGATCTTATGTCTCTTATGGTTCTTATGCCTCTTATGGTTCTTATGTCTCTTATGGTTCTTATGTCTCTTATGGTTCTTATGTCTCTTATGGTTCTTATGTCTCTTATGGTTCTTATGGTTCTTATGTCTCTTATAGATCTTATGTCTCTTATGGTTCTTATGTCTCTTATAGATCTTATGTCTCTTATGGTTCTTATGTCTCTTATGGATCTTATGTCTCTTATGGTTCTTATGTCTCTTATGGTTCTTATGTCTCTTATGGTTCTTATGGTTCTTATGTCTCTTATAGATCTTATGTCTCTTATGGTTCTTATGTCTCTTATAGATCTTATGTCTCTTAGAGATCTTATGTCTCTTAGAGATCTTATAGATCTTATGTCTCTTATGTCTCTTATGTCTCTTATGGATCTTTTGTCTCTTATGGTTCTTATGTCTCTTATGGATCTTATGTCTCTTATGGTTCTTATGTCTCTTATGGATCTTATGTCTCTTATGGATCTTATGTCTCTTAGAGATCTTAGAGATCTTATGTCTCTTATGGATCTTATGTCTCTTATGGATCTTATGTCTCTTATGGATCTTATGTCTCTTAGAGATCTTATGGATCTTATAGATCTTATATCTCTTATGGATCTTATGTCTCTTAGAGATCTTATGGATCTTATGTCTCTTATGGATCTTATGTCTCTTATGGTTCTTATGTCTCTTATAGATCTTATATCTCTTATAGATCTTATGTCTCTTAGAGATCTTATAGATCTTATGTCTCTTATGTCTCTTATGTCTCTTATGTCTCTTATGGATCTTATGTCTCTTATGGTTCTTATGCCTCTTATGGATCTTATGTCTCTTATGGTTCTTATGTCTCTTATGGATCTTATGTCTCTTATGGATCTTATGCCTCTTATGGATCTTATGTCTCTTAGAGATCTTATGGATCTTATGGATCTTATGTCTCTTAGAGATCTTATGGATCTTATGTCTCTTATGGATCTTATGTCTCTTATGTCTCTTATGGATCTTATGTCTCTTAGAGATCTTATAGATCTTATGTCTCTTATGGATCTTATGTCTCTTATGGATCTTATGTCTCTTAGAGATCTTATGGATCTTATGTCTCTTATGGATCTTATGTCTCTTATGGATCTTATGTCTCTTATGGATCTTATGTCTCTTAGAGATCTTATAGATCTTATGTCTCTTATGGATCTTATGTCTCTTATGGATCTTATGTCTCTTAGAGATCTTATGGATCTTATGTCTCTTAGAGATCTTATGTCTCTTAGAGATCTTATGGATCTTATGTCTCTTATGGATCTTATGTCTCTTATGGATCTTATGTCTCTTAGAGATCTTATGGATCTTATGTCTCTTATGGATCTTATGTCTCTTATGGTTCTTATGTCTCTTATAGATCTTATGTCTCTTAGAGATCTTATGTCTCTTAGAGATCTTATAGATCTTATGTCTCTTATAGATCTTATGTCTCTTATGTCTCTTATGTCTCTTATGGATCTTATGTCTCTTATGGTTCTTATGTCTCTTATGGATCTTATGTCTCTTATGGTTCTTATGTCTCTTATGGATCTTATGTCTCTTAGAGATCTTATAGATCTTATGTCTCTTATGGATCTTATGTCTCTTATGGATCTTATGTCTCTTATGGATCTTATGTCTCTTAGAGATCTTATGGATCTTATGGATCTTATGTCTCTTATGGATCTTATGTCTCTTATGGATCTTATGTCTCTTATGGATCTTATGTCTCTTAGAGATCTTATGGATCTTATGTCTCTTATGGATCTTATGTCTCTTAGAGATCTTATGGATCTTATGGATCTTATGTCTCTTAGAGATCTTATGTCTCTTATGGATCTTATGTCTCTTATGGATCTTATGTCTCTTAGAGATCTTATGGATCTTATGTCTCTTAGAGATCTTATGCATCTTATGGATCTTATGTCTCTTATGGATCTTATGGTTCTTATGGATCTTATGTCTCTTATGGATCTTATGTCTCTTATGGTTCTTATAGTTCTTATGGATCTTATGTCTCTTATGGATCTTATGGATCTTATGTCTCTTATGGTTCTTATAGTTCTTATGGATCTTATGTCTCTTATGTCTCTTATGGATCTTATGTCTCTTATGGTTCTTATAGTTCTTATGGATCTTATGTCTCTTATGGTTCTTATGTCTCTTATGGATCTTATGTCTCTTATGGATCTTATGGTTCTTATGGATCTTATGTCTCTTATGGATCTTATGTCTCTTATGGTTCTTATAGTTCTTATGGATCTTATGTCTCTTATGGATCTTATGTCTCTTATGGTTCTTATAGTTCTTATGGATCTTATGTCTCTTATGTCTCTTATGTCTCTTATGGATCTTATGGATCTTATGTCTCTTATGGTTCTTATAGTTCTTATGGATCTTATGTCTCTTAGAGATCTTATGTCTCTTATGGATCTTATGGTTCTTATGGATCTTATGTCTCTTATGGATCTTATGTCTCTTATGGTTCTTATAGTTCTTATGGATCTTATGTCTCTTATGGATCTTATGTCTCTTATGGTTCTTATAGTTCTTATGGATCTTATGTCTCTTATGTCTCTTATGTCTCTTATGGATCTTATGTCTCTTATGGATCTTATGTCTCTTAGAGATCTTAGAGATCTTATGTCTCTTATGGATCTTATGGTTCTTATGGATCTTATGTCTCTTATGGATCTTATGTCTCTTATGGTTCTTATAGTTCTTATGTCTCTTATGTCTCTTATGGATCTTTTGTCTCTTATGGTTCTTATGTCTCTTATGGATCTTATGTCTCTTATGGTTCTTATGTCTCTTATGGATCTTATGTCTCTTATGGATCTTATGTCTCTTAGAGATCTTAGAGATCTTATGTCTCTTATGGATCTTATGTCTCTTATGGATCTTATGTCTCTTATGGATCTTATGTCTCTTAGAGATCTTATGGATCTTATAGATCTTATATCTCTTATGGATCTTATGTCTCTTAGAGATCTTATGGATCTTATGTCTCTTATGGATCTTATGTCTCTTATGGTTCTTATGTCTCTTATAGATCTTATATCTCTTATAGATCTTATGTCTCTTAGAGATCTTATAGATCTTATGTCTCTTATGTCTCTTATGTCTCTTATGGATCTTATGTCTCTTATGGTTCTTATGCCTCTTATGGATCTTATGTCTCTTATGGTTCTTATGTCTCTTATGGATCTTATGTCTCTTATGGATCTTATGTCTATTAGAGATATTATAGATCTTATGTCTCTTATGGATCTTATGTCTCTTATGGATCTTATGTCTCTTAGAGATCTTATGGATCTTATGGATCTTATGTCTCTTAGAGATCTTATGGATCTTATGTCTCTTATGGATCTTATGTCTCTTATGTCTCTTATGGATCTTATGTCTCTTAGAGATCTTATAGATCTTATGTCTCTTATGGATCTTATGTCTCTTATGGATCTTATGTCTCTTAGAGATCTTATGGATCTTATGTCTCTTATGGATCTTATGTCTCTTATGGATCTTATGTCTCTTATGGATCTTATGTCTCTTAGAGATCTTATAGATCTTATGTCTCTTATGGATCTTATGTCTCTTATGGATCTTATGTCTCTTAGAGATCTTATGGATCTTATGTCTCTTAGAGATCTTATGTCTCTTAGAGATCTTATGGATCTTATGTCTCTTATGGATCTTATGTCTCTTATGGATCTTATGTCTCTTAGAGATCTTATGGATCTTATGTCTCTTATGGATCTTATGTCTCTTATGGTTCTTATGTCTCTTATAGATCTTATGTCTCTTAGAGATCTTATGTCTCTTAGAGATCTTATAGATCTTATGTCTCTTATAGATCTTATGTCTCTTATGTCTCTTATGGATCTTATGTCTCTTATGGTTCTTATGTCTCTTATGGATCTTATGTCTCTTATGGTTCTTATGTCTCTTATGGATCTTATGTCTCTTATGGATCTTATGTCTCTTATGGTTCTTATGTCTCTTATGGATCTTATGTCTCTTATGGTTCTTATGTCTCTTATGGATCTTATGTCTCTTAGAGATCTTATAGATCTTATGTCTCTTATGGATCTTATGTCTCTTATGGATCTTATGTCTCTTATGGATCTTATGTCTCTTAGAGATCTTATGGATCTTATGGATCTTATGTCTCTTATGGATCTTATGTCTCTTATGGATCTTATGTCTCTTATGGATCTTATGTCTCTTAGAGATCTTATGGATCTTATGTCTCTTATGGATCTTATGTCTCTTAGAGATCTTATGGATCTTATGGATCTTATGTCTCTTAGAGATCTTATGTCTCTTATGGATCTTATGTCTCTTATGGATCTTATGTCTCTTAGAGATCTTATGCATCTTATGGATCTTATGTCTCTTATGGATCTTATGGTTCTTATGGATCTTATGTCTCTTATGGATCTTATGTCTCTTATGGTTCTTATAGTTCTTATGGATCTTATGTCTCTTATGGATCTTATGGATCTTATGTCTCTTATGGTTCTTATAGTTCTTATGGATCTTATGTCTCTTATGTCTCTTATGGATCTTATGTCTCTTATGGTTCTTATGTCTCTTATGGTTCTTATGTCTCTTATGGATCTTATGTCTCTTATGGATCTTATGGTTCTTATGGATCTTATGTCTCTTATGGATCTTATGTCTCTTATGGATCTTATGTCTCTTATGGATCTTATGTCTCTTATGGTTCTTATAGTTCTTATGGATCTTATGTCTCTTATGTCTCTTATGTCTCTTATGGATCTTATGGATCTTATGTCTCTTATGGTTCTTATAGTTCTTATGGATCTTATGTCTCTTAGAGATCTTATGTCTCTTATGGATCTTATGGTTCTTATGGATCTTATGTCTCTTATGGATCTTATGTCTCTTATGGTTCTTATAGTTCTTATGGATCTTATGTCTCTTATGGATCTTATGTCTCTTATGGTTCTTATAGTTCTTATGGATCTTATGTCTCTTATGTCTCTTATGGATCTTATGTCTCTTATGGTTCTTATAGTTCTTATGGATCTTATGTCTCTTATGGTTCTTATGTCTCTTATGGATCTTATGTCTCTTATGGATCTTATGGATCTTATGTCTCTTATGGATCTTATGTCTCTTATGGTTCTTATAGTTCTTATGGATCTTATGTCTCTTATGGATCTTATGTCTCTTATGGTTCTTATAGTTCTTATGGATCTTATGTCTCTTATGGTTCTTATAGTTCTTATGGATCTTATGTCTCTTATGGTTCTTATGTCTCTTATGGATCTTATGTCTCTTATGGATCTTATGTCTCTTATGGTTCTTATGTCTCTTATGGTTCTTATGGATCTTATGTCTCTTATGGATCTTATGTCTCTTATGGTTCTTATAGATCTTATGGATCTTATGTCTCTTATCGATCTTAAGGATCTTATGGATCTTATGTCTTTTATGCTTCTTATGGATCTTATGGTTCTTATGCTTCTTATGGATCTTATGGTTCTTATGGATCTTATGGTTCTTATAGATCTTATGGATCTTATGGTTCTTATGGATCTTATGGTCCTTGTGGATCTTATGGTTCTTATGGATCTTAAGGAACTTATTGTTCTTATGGATCTTATGGTTCTTATGTCTCATATGGTTCTTATGGATCTTAAGGAACTTATGGATCTTATGGTTCT
>CM065678.1:1687946-1695446 GCA_033220385.1 Triplophysa yarkandensis
TCTGTCTTTGTACATATCGGCTGTATTTTAATAGATAGTATTATACTTTTTATAGTTAAAACTGTATTTTCATTACTCACGCTCTTGTCATTTCAAACCTGTGAATATTTTGAAGAATGTTGGTTACTGCTACTCATTCATCTGCAATGACTTTTGAATAAGTGCCACTGCTGTTTGATTACCAAATTTTTTTCAAATTATCTTTTTTATTCATGCAAAAAGTAGTACAGGTTGAAAAGGACAAGAGTTTGAGGAGATGATACAACTTTCATTTTTAACGTTTGAAATATTTCTGTAGTTATTTGTAAATTAACTAATGCTATTGCAACGTTTTTGATAATGTATTGATAAATGTTTCAACTGACACAAAGTAAGATGAATAGATGAATAATAAACGTTAAGTTAATTAGTTAGTTTGCTGGAACATGAAAGGATTTGATACGGTATAATGACTACTTTGGTAGAAAATTAACAATACTGGTTTATAAGAACTTCCTATTTCAGTTTTTTTAACAATACACAAATGTTTAAACACAATACAGTCAGCTGCATGTTTATAGCCAAATAAAAATGTTAAAAACAAATATGTTTAATTTTTAATTATACAAAAGTTTTAATTATACAAAAGTGCTCGGAAGTAAAGACCAATGTTTACATCTTCCAAATTGTAGGACTTCTAGATTTTCCCTGTGTTTTTGTGTTTTCTTTCTTTTCTTATGGTTTGTCTTTGTTTATTCATAGATGATGTGTCAATCTCTGGATTTAAAGAGGCTTCGAGCGAACGAAATTCTACAGAAGGATCCAGTGTGATTCTGGCTCAGGAGGCAGATGAAGCCCAGTCACCTGACGCCATGAGTGCTGCTTCCCAAAGCATTGACGAACCGACAAAAGATCTCGTAATAAATTCATTTTTTTTACTTTACATTTCCAGCATTGCTTACGGTAAAGTTAAATGTCCTCCAGCTGAGCAAGATTATATTTTAGAAACGTTTCATAATTCACACACATCAATAAGGTCACATCAATACAGTTATTCATATAAGTTATGGTGCATTAACTTACATTAATGAATCTTGCATCAGTATTATTCATTGTAAGTCATTTTAACTAATGCAGGAAGTAACTATTAACTAATAGCACCCTATTGAAAACTGTTACTCTAGAATCTATTAATGGTTAGAATGTGTGTTTTGTTTGCAGGTGTCTGTTCTGGTCCTGAAGATCCATTCAATCTGTTGCTCTCTGGATCTGAAGGGGGATGACACAGCCGTGGCTCTCGAGGTGGGACGCATCAGACCCAATCAGCTCGGCAACGCCAGTTTGCGGCAGTATCTTAGCAACCGCAGCCTGGGTAAGACTGATTGACACTTGTCTTTGTGTGCGTGTCACCTTCACACCTTATAAAATATTCATTGTATACGTTTCTTTAGGTTTAGTCACATCGGCCACAGCCAATCAGAGAAGTGAAGGTATTGCTAGTGTGTGTGCATCTGCTCGCATGTTATGAGAGTGGAGTGTTTGCATGAGATGTATGTTCAGTTCCAAGTTTTCGGAGCATTTTTCCTTGTATACTGCATAAAATAAACACACAACTTCAGTAGTGCAGCCTATGGAGATTCAACACACATTTCGTGTACAATCAGTTTGTTTTGATATGGAAAACAAATCATTTTATGTATGCCGTATTGTGTGTGTATATATTGTTTGTGTATTTACCGCATTAGAGCATTTTCTGCTCCGCTGCCCGGCTCGCTATCAACCCGTCCCAGCTTTAGCTGCTCTGGTTTGGGGCTGTTGTTTCTCAGCTGTCACGGCCCGCTGGGTTCTGCAGTGCTAGAACTGCTGGTTCAGGAGACTTTGAAATCACTCCTACCCACTCGTGTCTCTGACCTGTTTTAGGGATTGTTTTGCCTCTCTCCACTCAGAGGATTAATCTCAGAGCTTTTCCACACGTGGTTTCTTCCAAATTTTTCTGCTAGCTGTTGTTTTTTGTGTCCATTTTTCAGGATTTTTAATCGGCTTTCTTTGTTATTCCTGATTTATTCTCACTCAGTACTTCTTTCAGAATGGATTTCCTTTCATACTGGTGTGAAAGTTACTGCGTTTGAACGTTTTTAAACAGAACTTTTAGAGGACTACGAATGACAAGTACAGCAGTGATCACAATCTTACTCTTGATGTAATAATGGTCTAAGCCTTTTCACACTTTTTTAACTGTACGGTCTTAAAATTTCTAAAAAAACATAGTTAAAGTATATGATCAATTAATGCCTTAAGGTTCAAATCGCAGCTAAGTGACTGAAATCTTGAACGTGATAGCTTTAAGGTTTTATCCCAATTTTTTGTTGTTTAGATTCATAAACCATCCAGGAGACTAAACCTACTGCCATAAACCAGAATAACAAAAGTCGACCTTTATAAAGCATTTGAAGGGTTAATATGTATTATTCATGTTAAACATACAAGAGAAAGTAACTTAACTTTAACATGTTCAATATTTTCTGACACAAAATCAAAAATCCGACATGAACATATAACCACAAAAGTAAATTAATAAAATAAATCATAAGAGAGTAAGGAAAGGAAAGAAAATGAAATCATTACATTTACATTACATTTATTCGAATTTTCACTTCAATGATTGTCTGCTGGCCCTGGAATTCAAACCCACAACTTCCTGGATACAAATAATAATAACATTTACATTATGAGAAAGACCTCATTATATTTCCTTAAAAGTCATATACATTTTACGGTATTACATTAAATGTTACATTTCACATGGATAATCCATAATTATAGGAATTTTTGGGAATCTTTATTTGTGCAACTTAAATTCAGCCACAAGAAAATAGAAATTAGGTACAAATACAGTTGACTTGTTGTCATTTATAAAAAAATATATAACTTCTTTAATACATGCACATAGTTCACCCGAAAATGTATATCAATCTGCAGTCATTTTTGGAATTCTTTTGGGACACAAAAGAAGGTATTTTGAAGAAAGTAAGTATCTGAACGGCAGATGCACCCATTCACTTCTAATGTTTGAACACAAACTAATGCAAGTGAATGGGTGCCATCACTTAGCAATATTCTTTAAAGTTTGTTATTTTGTGATCTGCAGAAAAAAGTTAGTCACACAGGGTTTAAATTTAAATTATTTGAGGGTGAACATCATTTTGGTTGAACTCTCCCTTAAACCACTTCAGTTAACAACATTGTTCTTTGTGTTTTGGGGTAGAAAATAAGTCATACAGGTTTGAAATGATAAGAGGGAGATCAGTGTAAATGGCACATTTTAAATATTTGAAGGAACAATCAATTTTACCCCTTTTTATAGTCAAAAGATATCCCAGCCACTTGAATGTTTTGAGTTTAAATTTTTACATTTAAACATGTACATGCTCTCTATATCAGCTATGTGTAGTGTCACTGAAGTACACGCACTTACTCTTAAGAAATATCAAGGATATTGTGGACTATTTTCCGAGACCCTCTGGGACCATCGAACTGCACTGCTCAGATTGCAAGTGATGTCTCCTTTCTGCCCTCTGCCGTGGGAACGAAATTTCAATGAATTTCAATGAGATTTCCGTTCATTACCGCGGGCATTGTTGGCGCTGACATTTTGGATCCAATGCATAATTTAAATACCGCGTTTCAATGTTTTGGATTTATCTATTTTTAGAGCACAGCCCGTCTCATGTGTCCTGTTTCGCCGTCTGGTTCCACAGTCTGTGTGCAGTGGGCCCTTCCACTCATTAGTGATTGTTGGTTCCTTGCATGGCTGTGTTGGCATTCATGCCTTGTTGTAGTTCTTTGTCATACAACAGTTATTGTGTCGCATGGGACCCCTAAGGTGATTGGGGAGCAGGTGTTACGTCGAAAATAATACTTTTATCAGTTTAAAACGCATTCCAATGCGAGTGACCCCAATGACCTCGAATGGCATCTTTCTTCCAGGCTCCGGGTCAAAGTCGGACTCCAGCACACTGCTGTCCGATCCCGAGGTGCAAGTAAGGCTTGAAAGCGGTCCAGGAGCAGCGGTTCACTCTCCGCTCGCTGAGCAAAACGGCTTCCTGCAGTGCCGCGTACAGGCCTTCAGCGCTGATTTTCTCATGACATCACTGCGAAACCTTGCCTTCTTCCTGGAGGATGACTCCGCCTCCCAGGTGCTGCCTATGGAGATCACCATCAAGGATACACACTTTAACCTTAAGGTATGTAGTCAGAGCACTTCAAATCTGTCACAATTTCAGTTACTTTTTGTGTCCTCCTGTATGTGCTAATATGTGCGTTTTAATCAGGATGATGGTCCCCTTGACAACGCGACCGAGCAAGAGGCCACTCCCATCTCTCTGCACATTCACAATCTGCTTATCCATCGTCAAGACGACGGTTCATTCAGCATCGGAGGAGGTTATTTATGTTACTACTTCCTGTTATTGATTGTTTTCTTCCTTCTTTGCTGTTTCCTGAACTGTAAGATTCTTTTCGTTCTTTAAACGCCCCTGGCACATGCATGAACTCTTTTTTTCAATGATGCTCTACTTTAAATGATTTTGTCATAGGATTAAATGCATGTTTTAAACGAACCCCCCCCCCTTCTCTCCTATTGGACAGCTGAGCGTGCTGCGGATTCAAAGCTTCAGATGGCGGGGCCTGTGAATGACAGCAGGCTCAGTTCTGTCCCTGAAGTTCCTGTAGGTGTGGCCAGTGAGCCGAAAGCCACACAGACTGCACCTCTGTCACACACAAGCCCCACCCCCTCAAATAAAGAACAGGTATTTAGTGATATGTGGAGTATTCATATGTTACTTTGGCATGATGCTAAACTCAAACTTGTGTTAAAATAAAGCATTTGTGACCCTGTCTGTGAAAACTCAGCTAAAGTCATTGGTCATGCAGTTTCTTTTTTATACATAAATTAATTCTATACCAAAAGGAACATTATGTGAGAATGTAACCTTTATATCTTGTATATAAACTGAGAGAGACCAAAGGGTCATAGTGAAATTAAATCATAATGAAATGAATAGGCCGAATAAAATTTTCATGCTTGTTTTCAATGAATTAGATATTACAACTGGTTTTTATTGACAGGGTCACATTGTCATACGGAAAAATGTGTAGAATTTAAGAGTGTAGTCCATTCCCAAAAAAACTATCTGATATTCATTCATAGCTAAAGTGGCATTAAGCAACAAGATTTATGTTTGGACAATTTTGGGTGGACTGCCTCTTTAAGAAACCATCTGATGTGAAAAACTGCCCATTGGTTTACTCACATTTCACATACCATCTATTAAACATTGAAAATATTCATGCAAGCCAAATTGCAAACGCAACCAGACTGATAAACCGTTCAATTGCCAAGCTAATAATCTTTTTTATCCACACAGCTGCTCATAGAGGAAAATGAATGCTTAAAACTTGAGCTCTCCAAAGCCAAGATGGCGCTCGCAGAAGCCCAGATGGAAAAGGACTCGCTCCAGCATCAAATGAAGTCTCTTAAACTTACCAGCGGGGGCAGCAATAGCTAGTGGCAGTGTTTACAGCTTAAGCGTCTGTGCAAAGTGACACTCGCCACCGGGGAGCAGCAAAGTGCTTGGACGCACCTGGCAACTTGGTAAAATCTGACTTTCTGGCCTTGGAAGAAACGGAGAGTACGATTGTTATTGGCGTAGGAGGATTTACACTCTACGCCCAGTGTACCTGCTTTAAAAAACGGTGCTGTTCACCATAGTGTACACACTTAGCTTGAGTATCAGAGAAAACTTTTTTTCTTTTTTCGTCAATTCGCTCTCTAAGGGGGTAGGCCACACATGCACCCCTTTCCCAAGACGTCATGGGAAAAACTAAAGCAGTTAAACGCAAGCTTTCTCTAACCATTTGCAAACAATGTAGAAACACATTCCATGCTTGACCTCTGACCCCAGTCTTACATACACGGAGTGTGTGATGCTGAATGTCATATCTCTGGAGGAATGTCTTACAAACGTTTATTTGCACTGTTCTGAATTTTTCTTTAAAAGACTAAAGCTTGGCTCTTTATAAATTTGTGTTTATAAGGTATAGTTATTGTTATACGCAAGAATGTTTTTTAAAGAGCGATTGAAGTTGCGTGTGGGGGGACATTAGATTCTTAAAATGATTTTTTTGTAATTTACACTACCGGACTTGTGAGTATGTGGAGATCCACATGTCGTTTATTGGTACCGTATGATGACGATGTGCTTAGTTTTGCCGTGCAACACTTTGCTATGTGTTCAGTATTTGCGACTTTATGCGCCATCCCATTCCACATTCGCCCTTCGGACTGGTTGCACTGCAGCAGTTAAATAAGTTTAGTTATTATTAACTATTTCAATTGTGTTTTCGGTTTTATTGACACTTTTTCTGAACATACGATTTCGAAAATGATGCTTCATATCGTTGACCAGCATTTCTGCACAATAATAATGTTGGGTTGATGGAAAATCACAAAGTTTTTATTACTTTATATTAGGTCATGGTTTTCGATTTAAAACGTGTCTTTTGTGATAAAATTGCACATACACCGGCACAAAACTGTTTTACAAATTCTCTTAATTTTTGTATCTCTCGCATCTTTCCCTCCCTCACTTTTCTTTAATCACAAATAATTAATTACATGATATGAATGTGAATATGAATTAGATAGACATACAATCTATTCAGTGGGTAACCGATCACACTCAATGAACACATTTTTTAGGCTCAATAGTACTAGAATACATAAGAACAATTTTCAGTTATTTCTTCAAGTGCCTGTCCTGCACGAGGTACTGCTTTTTGTCTCTTTTGCTCACGTTGTTTTCTCTAAATGAGTGTTTTTAAATGCAAAAACATCTATTAAAACATTTTCAAATGTTACGTGGAAAACAGAATGAGAAATGTCTGGTTGCAGAAAGCATAAAATTGCGAATTTATTTTTCTGTAGTACTATACCACACCCCAATGTGACCTTTAACCCGCCACCCTTTGTATAGACACACCCCCTTAATGTTGGAGGTCAACCTGTTTAGCAACGATGAACAAGCAAACATGTGAACTTATTATTTGTAGTGTCTGTCCGAAGCTGCTGAAGTACAACTGAAATAAATACTGAATTGATGCTTTCCTTCATTTTGCATTTTATTTTATTATGAAAATATATACCTTTCATAATATTTAATTTTATGTTGCATAGCAAATATCATGAATATAAACAGTTATATTAACTTAAAACAATCTTTAAGAATGATTAATTCGTTTTTTCAGTGGAAAATATTGAAATAATTGTTACATTTCATTTCTCTTAAATTTACAAATATGTTTAAAGTTTATGTTAAGAAAAGATTTAATTAACTATATGTGTGTGTGCGTGTGTAAAACAATTTTTTTTGGTCATTTCTAATATTAATATTCTATTTAATATTCTAATATCTGAATATTTAATTTAAATTTTTACTTAATTTTTTACTTAAATATACAAAA
>CM065678.1:1700446-1730446 GCA_033220385.1 Triplophysa yarkandensis
ATTAGGAATTTCAGGAATGTGATGAAGTCTCAATCCTTTTTCATATGCTGCTGTTACTATTTTCAGTGAATTAAAAAATACAAATAAAACAAAACAGGTTCCCTCGTGAGCACTACCAGACAGGCAGGGATAGTTCGCCCCAACACGAAAAATAAGTCATAATTTACCTTATAGACTGTGCAGAACACTAATTAAGATACTTAAAAGAATGTTGGTTACCGAATAGCCCGTACCCAGTGACTTGCAGAGCTTTGGTAGGTTACCAGCATTCTTCAAAATATCTTCTTTTGTGTTCTGCAAAGGAAGACTGTCATACATGTCGGTAATGATCAGAGGGTGACGAATTTATGACAGGAATTTCTTTTCAGGGTTAACTGTCGCTTTAAACAGCAAATAATAGTGCTGTAGAATCACAAATAATCCAGAAAAAATGTTTGTGTTTACATTATATATATATATATATATATATATATATATACCAACATTCATATATGGTATATTCTCTACAGTGCCTATTCACTTCTTTTAATTAACATAATCACATACCCATATATATTTTTATATAAATGTAAATAATTAAAATAACACTCAACATACAGTATATATTTAAATATATGCATCTATATGTGTTTGTGTGTTTATAAATACATAATATATATTCACATTCCACATACATGCATTATCTAAACATACTTTTATTTTGGATGCGATTAATCATTTTGAAAGCCCTCAAAATACATAAAGACATAAAAAGTCCATTTAAAATGCACTATTGAATTTTTAATTTCATTTGATCTCTTTAAGATTTTGCATAGCTTTGACCTCTCACACACTTACACAGTGTTGCATGCACTACTACAATCAATGTTTTGTGTCCTCATAGTGTTAATTGATTAGTCCATCGATAAAACCCATCGTGATTGTTTTATTAGCCCGGATGCTGTGTGTGTGTGTGTGTGTGTGTGTGTGTGTGTGTGTGTGTGTGTGTGTGTGTGTGTGTGTGTGTGTGTGTGGTGTGTGGTGTGTGGTGTGTGGTGTGTGTGTGTGTGGTGTGTGGTGTGTGGTGTGTGGTGTGTGGTGTGTGTGTGTGTGTGTGTGTGTGTGTGTGTGTGTGTGTGTGTGTGTGTGTATTACATCATTTACTGGCACCGTGTGTTTCAGTGTGGAAACAGTGACAGCGAGGATGCTGGTTGTGGTAAGCAAGATGAGATGATCTTTTGATTCATTGCCATGTTGTTTAATTTGGAGGCTAAAATTAGGCTGCAGGACTAATTATTTGTGTTATACATTTTATTGTGGCATGTGGTTTACATTTTTGTTCCTGTAACTTTAATTGTTGTAAACACTGATACACAAGTACATACTCTTATCACACAGAAATGCTCTTTTGTGAAGGAAGGGGAATTATAAATGTTAAGTTTTCACCATTAATAAGAGCAACTGAAATTAAGATTGGTTGTCCTACAGTTCAGTTTATTTCCCATGTTTTTGAAGCTTTCTTGTGTTGAATCAGAGCATATTTCAATCCTGAGAATAGTGATGTTGAAAAATATGTATGACTAGTCAGGAGGTTTTCTAAGAAAACTAGTTGACTAATCGCTCTTAAAGGGATAGGTTACCAAAAAATAAAATTTTGATAAACTGTATTGCCCCTTTGCTAATCAAAATCAAAATCTCCACAAAAACATTTCGCGAAATGTCCAAGTCGTTTTATGTGAATGCGATTGAGGTCAATGGGATCCAATCGTACCAACACTCTTCAAAATATCTTCTTTTGTGTAAAAGCTGTCATACACGTTTAAAACGTCATGAGAGTGATTAATTGTTCAATGCGAGAGCTTTTTTCTCCCTATAACAAGTGAAAGAGACTTGCTAGACTGTTTTCTTTCTCAGTCATTTCTGGAACTGCGTCACAGTTTATGAAAATAAACATTCAACACTTTTATCCCTCGTCTTATCAGGCACCAAAACAGACCACGGAGCGCAGTATGGTCATAAACACTTCACTGTGTCAGAGGCGCTTACTAAAAACATGGACAGTTACCAACACTTTGGTCTGGAGAGAAGACGACAGCTAGCTTGGGGGGGCTGGCTCAGATTGAGGACAAGAGGAGGCCTATATCTCACCATCCATTAAGCGAGAAGTGGACGGGGTTGGTGTTGTCAGGGTCAAAGGTCAGAGTGTGGGGAATGTTCCGTTTGTATGTGTGTGTGTGTGCGTCAGTTAAAATATCACTGTTGGCTCGGACACATTATGTCTGTCTGGGCTTCTCGTCGTGCATGACTTTTTTTAAATCACACAATGATGGATAGTCCAAAAAATGACCCTTTTAAGAAATGTTTAATTTTGCACAATGACTCAGCATGGGAACCAGACAGGCGGGAAAGCCAGACTTTTGACCTTCAGCTTGAAGTCTGGTCTACTTCTCTCATTCTGGAATTGAAAGAGACACTTAAAGCCCACACTTACCCTGTCATTTCAAACCTGTACGACTCCGACTTCTTCTGCGGAGCACAAAGAATATATTTTAAAGAAAGTTGGAGACCAAACATCGGTGGCACCCGTTTACTTACTGGACACAAAACCAATCCGAGTTGAGGGGTGCCAGTCACCAACATTCTTCAAAATATCTTATTTTGTGTTCGGCAGAAGGATTTGAAACTGGTTTAAAATGACGTGAGGGTAAAGTAATGATGTCTGAATTTTTTTTCTTGGGTGAACTGTCACTGTTAGACCCAGAATGTAATGAAAGAGACTCCGGTTTGTTTGTTTTTTCGTATGTAAGGTTTAGAACAATTCACCACCAATAATAGACTGCACAAAAGCTCTAGCTGAATTAAGTAGCTGTCAGCAGTCTCTGTGAGTTGTTGTTTTGACAGATGTTTTTATCACAGACATACAGTAACTGCAAAAATAAATCGGTATATGCTCTTCTGTTCGGGGATTTCTTGTTTACCTGCTACTAAGAGCCTCAGAAACAAAACGCTTGTAAAGATTCAAAACTTGCAATAATGTTGGGATGAAATGTGTGTGAAATGAAGCGTGAGCTTTACGTTTCCAATTACACTAAAAAGGGTTGTTAGAATTACTAAATTTTATCAAGTTCATCAGCTCTACATGATTTAATTTACCTTTATTTACTTAAAATTTAAACACAGAAATTATGTTAAAAACTTAATTTAATCATGAGGATTACATAAATATATTGAGTCATTTCATCCAAACATTATATGCGTGGCAACAGAAAAATTAGGTCGAGTTTGTAAAATTTGGCAGTTACAACCGACAGCACAGTTCCCTGCTTACCCTCCTTATCGAAGCACTACGATGCCTGACACAGGCCACAAATGTCATCATGTTTGTGCTTTTTTCGGACAAGTTTACATATTTATGCGGTTTGTCCGTTTAGGGCTTCTGTATTTAAACATTGCGCTGAATTCCATGTTGCGTTTCTACCAATATAAATAAAGAAACTCTATTATTTAAGCAAATATGCAAAGATGTTCATCTTATCAAATTACGTTTATTTCCAGTTGTAAGCCTACTACAGTGCTTTATTACTTGAGCAGTATTTTTAAGGAAATGACATCCAATTTCATGCAACTTGTAATTTCAGACTTCAAACAGAGATGGCTACAAAGAGGCAAATGTTACAGATTGCCGTTTAAACAGATTTAAGGCCTTTGTTTCCTTTCCTAAGATCAGTTTTGCTTCTTGTTCCCCAAGTTGTGGCTCGACTTGTCGAGGCTAACTGTCCATAGAGGGAACCCATCTGTTTTGATGTGGCCTGTGATGAGTTTAGCTTTCTGTCATCCTGCTGCCTTTGATTGTTTTACTCCTCCGAGCGTGCTTGGCCTTTGTCTGGAAAGCCGTCATAAATCAACCTTTCACCCCCTCATCCTTTAGCTTATCAAAGCTTATGACTCGCTGTCTCTGCACTGATAAACGGCCTTCACAGCGATGTTTAGATGACGCTTAAAAGGCATTCCAGCTCGGCTTGCACTCAACCACATGATCCGTCATAAGATTAGCATGTTTTATAGGGATTTTAAAAATGTGTCCCCCCATACAGTTAATATGTGTGTGTGTGTGTGTGTGTGTGTGTGTGTGTGTGTGTGTGTGTGTGTGTGTGTTAACGCCCGAGCCAGCGTAACCTACATACCTGGCATGTTTAACATTCCTAAATCACAAGATCGTATTAACAAGCTTACACGTTTATCTAAGGATGTTTTGGTGTTTTTCAAGGAGCCGGAATGTAGGCTAATGCGACCTTTGACCCTTTGTGTGTTAGACCAAAATGAGACCTAGACCAGCCATCCGTTAAAATGAATTTAAGCACTTATATCTTTGTTTAACACACATCCCAAAGTTCTCTGTTGACCTTAGATGTTTAATTTAATCCTATAGGTAGACACAGACATGAACGAATAGAAACATTCCCTCTTCCTTTTTGTATCTTACAAATCCCCTCTTTATCTTTTAATTCTTCTCTTCCTTCCTGGGTCAGCTTTACAGCTATAGTGCTCGTAGCAGGGCCTCCGTTGTAGTATTGATCAGATTTCTCTCTCTATTTCTCATGATCGAACCCGAGACTCAGCTTACAGTCCCATTAGAGGCATGGTCAGCATTGCCTGGCACACAGCACAGGAAGACAAAAGGTGCCAGGAGAGCTCGGTTTACTCCAGGACTCAAACTCTATCACTCCTTCCTCTAATTGATGAATGGAATTCCAAATCAAAAGAAACCTATATTATTAAAATGATTTAAAGTGATTGTAGGCACATTAAAGTGTTAGTTTTCACACACAAGAAAACAACAAATTGGTTAATGTTTACAAAGAAAGTCAGTCACACTGTATTCGTAAGGTATTCCTTTAATGGTTTACTGCATTGCAACACTATTTAAAAATATCCTTCCATTCCACATTTTGGGAATATTCAATTTAACCTGTTAAAATGAAATGGCAATATTGTTGATTATGCATGTAAAGTTTTTAATTTATTATTTAAAGTTTTTTAAAAACACAATACAAATCCCAAAACAGGAGACAATAAAACAATAGAGCATGCGACATATGACTCATATGGGACGGATGCTATAAAATGAATATAAATCAAATAAATGCAAATTTCTACCCCCAGGTGTAGATCTCACTGGCTCATACAGGCCATCATAAGTGTTAACAGAGTTTATGATCTAATTTTCAAAGAATAAGCACAAACAAACGCTTAAATGTATTGCCATGTTGGATTGCAATATAGCGATTTGGCATGTAACATGGATGGAGCGGTGAATAGGTTCAGTAAACAGCTATATGGCATATAAATAAGTAAATCAAGACCTAATCAAATATTCCCGTTAAAACAGGTGTATATTACAAATATATATTGGTTAAATAAATAATGAAAAACAAAAAATATGTATATATTTAAAGAGAAAGGGTTTTTATTTTTTATTTTACTCAATAGTTTTGATGATTTCCTCTGAACAAGATCTATGTATAGTTTTTAGGAGATCCCTGGAAGTTAATATAAGTGTTTTTTTAGGGGATATTTTCTAGGCCTCATGACATATTTTTGAAATGTTCTGTCTTGATACAAACAGAAAGGTTTTAACATAAAATTATTCTGCAAAATATTTGCAAAACATAGAATGCCAACAATTAAATTACAGACTAAATAAGTAAATAAAATAATAATAAAATAAAAAAATATATAATCTGGTACAAACACACTGTAAAACACTGTAAAAACACACCAATAGAAATAACCTCCAAAATATCTGTCAACATTTACTCAAACTTTTGTAATTTCACACTTCTTTCTTGTCGCAGAACACAAAAGAAGGCAATTTGAAAAAAAAGCAAGTAAACAAAAAGCAGCGGCGCCCATGCCTCTTCCATTATATGGACCAAAACCAGTTCAAGTGAATAGGTGCAAGTGAATCAACATTCTTCAAAATATCTTCTTTTGTGTGAAGAAGAAAAAAACATAAAGGTGAATAAATGATGTCTGAATATTCCGTCAAAATGTCTGTTTTAAACATCTTTTGTGGTCAGCAGTGTTGAAATGACAAGATGGTGAATAAAAGAGGATGGAATCACTTTAAAGGTGGTTTCTCATCTCATGTGTTACGAGTTATAATGTTATAATTAAGAAGAAATAACTTCTAGGAAAATAAAGAACAGTGGATGTTATTTAAAAAAAAGTGCATTACAAAATACATTCCATACATGCCTTTTATTTTACCCTTTGGTTTTTATTATGAAGTTAAATCTAACCCAGACCATTCTGATGAGGTTTAGCCTTTCACATTGTGTCAGTGATGAAGTGAGATGAACATTCCGGCGTTAGAATGTTTCAGTCCATGAGTGAAATCCACTTAAAGTTGAGTTAACACCCGCTTTCTGGGTTAACTGGATTAGAATTGAGTTAACTGCTCTGTGTGTGTGTGTGTGTGTGTCGTCTGGAAATCGCAGAGTCATGTGTATCTCGGCTTCACAGCTTGTCCTGTGTACATTATGTGGCCTTGGTTGGTGAACAGCTGGATGATCTCAGAGCGATGGATGTGATGATGTTCTGGTGTGTGTGAAATGACAGTCCATGGTTACAATGTCCCATGATGCTGTTTCCTTGCAGATAAGATGGCCTGGCTCGGAGACGCAGAGAAACTGATAATGATTGTGCAATATGGAAAGCTTCTATAGCTCTATAGCTTGAAAACGTATATTTTCTTTTCTCTTTGTTGTTTCCTCCCTCATTTCTAAATCACTTTGGGATAAAGCATCGTGTAAATTAATGAATATAAAAACAAACATGTGAACCTTCTGATCTATATGTCGATATTTGTGGTTTTCCTCTGTTGCTTAATGTCACCTTATAGGTCTGATTATATATTTCAGTCTGTAAGAGGAAATACACATGGCTTGTGTTGTTTCTGTGTGTGTGTATATTTGTGTCTCTAGATTGCGTTTAAACGAAGGTCAATAGCTGCTGCTTCTGGAGCAAAGACTCATGGGAAAAAAAAAATATATATATTATATATATTTTATAATAGATTATAACAGAAAGTTCATTTTGGAGTTAAGTACCCCATTAAGATCTCGCACAATTTTATGAATGTAATATCTTTTAAAGATGTTCAAATATTTTTATTGGAAAGACAAAAATAGCCAGCCTGTTTGACTGAGACTTGAGTAGCAGAAGAGAAATGACTCTTTTTAAACATTGTGAAATATTCATGGCCCTCAGAGCACAATGAAAAATGACTAGTTCATATTTCTTTTAGAGCAATCTCATAGAGGTTTGACACATATGTGAAAGAGACAACTCCCACAATCTGCTTTATTCAGCACCGTCTGTTGTAATCCCACAAACATCACCACTGAGATGTAATGTAGCATGGAGATCATTTGAGAAGGAGGAGCTGTAAAGGTAAATAAAACTTCATCTCTGTCTTCTGTCTTCTTTGTTATTCTCTAGGTGTGTGTGTGTGTGTGTGTGTGTGTGTGTGTGTGTGTGTGTGTGTGTGTGTGTGTGTGTGTGTGTGTGTGTGTGTGTGTGTGTGTGTGTGTGTGTGTGTGTGTGTGTGTGTGTGTGTGTGTGTGTGTGTGTGTGTGTGTGTGTGTGTGTGTTTGAATGGAAGGGAACATCCACTGACTCACAGACGGTGCGGTGATCCCTGAAATAGGGCACTGCTGGAAGTCTGGGGTGTGTTTTAGTAAGACAGAGGGATTTTAGGAAAGGGCATTTCTAGATTCTGACTGTTTTAGCCGGGAGCTCCTCTCTGGCAGACTTAAGGGCAGACACACCGCTGTAGGCAGAAGCTTCTGCGGTCTGATGTGATCGTATTTAGACATAAAATCTATTGTTTGTGAAGGTTGAAAGTGATTTATAAAACTGGTTTATTGATTGAACAAGAGGGTGACTTGTTATTAAGAAAGAGTCATGGCCTTGCAGTTTGAGATTGAACATAAATCTCGAAATTAAATGTGACCCTGCCTGTGAAAACGAGGCTTACATCGGAAAATTCAATTCGGAGAAACGAGCATTTAAGTTTGATTTGGCCTATTCATTTCGCTATAACTTCAATCTTTGGTATTACTTAGAATATTAAATATATCAATGCTATATTCCAAAATGTTCTTTGCATTGTCAAGAATGATTTTATGTAAAAAGTAAATCGCTGGGTTTTCAGGGAGGGTCACAAATCTAATAACAACAGCTGATGTTCATCCTTTAGAAACTTATCAAACTATGATGCTTCCATAAGACATGTTTTACAGAATTACTTTCTGTATCATGAAACGGTCTTGCAGAAAATGTTGTGAACATTTCGATGTTATGGCGTGATATATATGTGTAATTCTCACAAACACATCGTGCATTCCCTTGCTTTTGTGATGTGAATATCTATGAGTTAAGAGTTAAAGGGGGATGGGTCGAGAGACAGAAAGAGACAGTGAAGTGAGATAGAGATAAATGGAGCAGGAGTGAGAGAGGAAACCAATTATGTGCCCAATAACAGAGTGGTATGGATTTTCCTCTGGGCTGGTAGCCAATCTCTCGTTTCTCTCTCTCTTCATTCACTTTATTTCCTCCTGCCTTTCTCTTAATCTCTGTCTTTTTCCCCCTCTCTGTGTCTGATGTATACTTGATTAAGTAAGGTGAATGAGCTTTTGAAATACGTGACTGTTGATATTTTTGATGAGAACTTTCAGCGACGTTTCATCAATACTTTTTATCCTCCTCGAAAACCCATTCACATACAGTCAGGCCGTCCTACAGTCAAACACTGGAAATGAAGGAAAAAGCTGGAATGCGTTCAATAAATCAATTGCATGACATGAAGGCAATAGTCCTGAAGAAAGCTAAAGTGTTTGTCATCATCATGTTCGACCATTTCTTCATGCAAGTATACATTTTCATCCCCGTTATGAGCGATTTCCCATAGTATTTATTGCATTTGCGGGTTACTATTGCAAGTACAAACTGCGGTCCTCTAGGGAGCGATAGCATTAACGAAGGTTTGTGCTGTTATGACATATTTATAACTTTGAATGAAGGTTATACCCTGCAAACGAAATAATGTGCTGGCATGAAGTAGTATAGTATATTTACATCCGCGACATACCATACCTATAGGGACCCATATGCTTGTTCACCCAACACTTACTTTTTTTTTCTTGTTATCAAGAACAACTAAACCACAAGGCATGTGTTTCTTGAAACTCATAGTTTTATTCGTTTTTTGGTGGCTTTCTTGTGTCAGCTCTCAGTTCACTTTCAGTTTCAGCAGCATCTTATTGCAAAACTGCGCTTGGTTAATTATGCTGACATTTACAGTTCCAGATATTTAACTTTGTTTGTCAAAGATTCGTTAAAGGCCTGGTTATCATTTCCTAAATCATTAAGAAAATGGCATTGTGCCTATAGAAACAAGACGACGCTTGAGGTTGGAGCAATGCAAGTTTTGTGGTTGATTTCAAATAACAACCCAATCCGAAATCAGTTACCCCGCCTTTAAGGGATAAACCTATCAACCACAGGGGCCCTTTAAAACGGCAATTTCATGTTAAACGTGAGAGATATGTATTTGTGTACTTACATACAGTACACTTTGGACCCCATGTGCACAACTGCATGATGATAATAAAGAAAATGAAGTTGTGAGCAGAGACATGTTCATAAGAGCATCTGTGTGTTCATCCAGTCTTTAATTAACCTTAACGAACCCTTTTAGCTCTCAGTCATCCTCCAATGCATAATGGAAACCCGCACCGGCGGTATTTGTGTATTGCGTGTAGACATTTAACCGCTGAGTCATTCTAAAATTTTATTCTACACGTCTATGTGCGTTGCGAGACCTGCCCTCCATATTGTCAGATTTCATTGGCCTCTTTTTCAGCTCTCTAACCCTCTGACGTTTCTTTGGACCATGTGTGTGCGCTTGTCCCCGCAGGGCTGAATCGGTAAATGGGCGCCGTACAGCAGAACAACAAATGGGCACTGTGAAACACTCACTTAACCTCATGATACCATCACATTGCATTTGTACTAAAACTGCACCACTCTCATACAGTGTGTGCAGTCATATGGATGTATGAGGGTGTATATTGTCGGTTGTCACTCATAAATGCTTTTTCCGCTTTAGTTAGCACGGCTTGGTTGGGACATGCGACGGTGGGAGCTAGTCGTGGCTTGTTCGGCACACATCCAGAGACGTTTACACAGCCCATTTGCCGAAACCATAGAGAAGGTTTAAGGATGATGTATTCGTGATGATGACTGGCGGGTTGTTAGACACTAAAGGGAGAGATTTAGACATAAGAAAATAAAAGGAGGTTCTACAGTGACCTGGCAACCCTAGATAGGGATATGGGTGTCAAGGGTTTATTAAAAAAAAAAAAAAATTACTTAAAATATTAAACTCCACTTTCTGTTAAAACACAAAATATATTTTGAAAAATGTTTTTTTTCCATACACAAAATTGTTGGGTGACCAACATTCTTTGAAATATCATTTTTTTTGTTGGATGACGTTTTGAATGACAAAATCATTCAAAATCATGATTTTTATATTTTGTGTCATCTTGATGTTGGAAGCTTGTCATGTCGAGTCGTAAAACTACAGTAGACAACGTCTGCAGTGCTCCTGATTAAGACAGCCCTTAAAAAACTCTTGCTGTGTGTGTTTGCTTTGGGACCACTTCTCCTCGATCGCCTGGAAGGGCCGTAAATAGCCTGGGAAACTTTTATATTAAGAGGCCATGAAACGTCGATCATCTTAAATACCAACCCCCATCCACCAACATGTACACACTCATACACACACACACATAAACTAACTGGTTTATTTTTTGTGTATTAGCTTCGAGGTCATTTAGGGTCTGTGTATTAAGTTTGTTGAGTTTGAGTCTGTGTAAAAGAAGCCTTATTCAGCCCTAAACTTATTCACTGTGATATAATACAGTTCTTTGAGAAAAAAGGACATAAAAACCGATTATGCTTTGTTCTGAGGATGTTTTGCAACTGGACAAAATGTTGCTGTGCGTGGAATCCTTACACAATGTTTCTGCTGTTTTCTATTAATCCCTTATTCATTTAATTGATATTACATCAAGCCAGCGACATACAAATGATGCCAGACTTTTTTTTCAGAGCTCACTTCACTTCTCATTTAGTTTTGCAGTTACTTTTAACCAGATGGACTCAAGGTCAGTTAGGTAGACTCAGTTGTTCTTAAAGTCACCTAAATGTATCCAGTAAAATATAATTTGTAAAATTCTATATAATATTATAATATTTAAAGTTATTCACAATTAATCACAGCTAATCTCGATGGTTAATGTTTTATCACATGTTTTATCATGGTATAATATTTATATTATTAATCTTAAAATTACTATAAATTATTATTATACTAGTCATGGTTAATCATGGCTTTTCATAGTTAATCCCGGTTATTCAAAATTAATCATGGTTCTTCAGAATTATTCACAGCTATTCACGATTTCATGCATCTAATTGCGATAAATCACAGCTATTCCCTATTAATCAGGATTATTAACAGTTAATCACAACTATTAACAATTATTTACTGGGGGTGGGAATCTCTAGGCACATCATGATGGGATTTGATTCCGATTCTAAAAATGATTCTCATCTTTTTATTTAACTATGCAAATGCTGTGTGACTATTAAAAGTAAAGTATTTTTAACTACGGATAATAAAGATTTTTGCCTTAATTATCCTTAATTAAACAAATAGAAATTATGTGGTAAGTCAACTGGAAGGTTCAGTTACATTTGCCAGCATTGCACAGAACCAACAGGACCAAAGTGACATTGTATGCCTTGTATGAGCATACAGAATGCAGTAAGTGAAAGCAAACTTCAACATGTCATAATAACTAAAATTACAGACTTTTGCGCGCAATGAGCAAAACAACGCTAAAGATTATTTTGCTGCACCAAAATCTGCATATATGAAAAAATGTAAAACTTGTTTTCAAAATATTTAAGCTAGCCTCAATCCAACTTGGGTGTATTCAAGGCCATTTTTACCTTTTAATATGTGAGCAGCAGTTTGGCGTCGGTTATGTGCGCGCCGTAAAGTGTCTGAGCAAGTTTTTTTCATCATTTTGACAGCCCTGTAATATTTGGGTAGTCCTGAATGATCCTCTACCTTAAGTTGGCCTTGAATCTGAATCTGTAAAGTACTGTGAGATAGATCTCAGAACAGACCGATTATACTTATCTGAGACCTTAAACAAGATAGAGTGATCTTCAAAGCTCCCGTATCAGCACACAGCCTTAAGCGGTAGAGGAAAGAAAGACTGAATTTCTTCTTTTGTGTGTGTGTTGATCTGTTTTGTTGTGGAAGAGGCTGTGCCAGATCCATCACACTGTTCATAGTGGAAAAGGAAATAACAATTACACAGATAGCCGCCTCTTTGTGATTGCTGGTGTTTGTTAAAGCAAGCGTCGTTGTTATTATTGTTGTGGATATTATGGTCTGTGCTGTGGACATGAATGATATCTCAAATTATGCAGCAGGGATAATTTCAAAGGGAATGAGCGATAAACCAAGGATGCCATAGAAATACTAAGTGTGAAATGTGAAAAATATGAGTTTGTCATGCCATTTTGTTTTGTAGTTAAACTCTTCTCTGCTCCATCAATGTTTCATGCCAAATCCTTATATTTTCTTGTTAAAATGTACTGCAAGTTTTTTTCCAAAACGCTACAAATCCTGAACCTGTTTAACCTAAAATGCGACATGTCCTCTCCACCATCATAATATATCCAATACAGTATGGAAACCAAATCAATCAAAGTGTTTGTGTACACTCTTTTAAAATGAGTACTTCTATTAACACTTTTGATGGCCTGGATGAGCCTGTGAGACCTACACCTGGAAATAACACATGACAGACTGGACATTTGCTTTTATTTATTTATATTAATTTATAGTATGAGTCTCTGATGTCATACATTTCATGTTATTTTGATTTTTGTAAGACATAAACCAATATTTTTAAAACAAAAAGGATCGATTTGTAGCGTTTTGGAAAAAAATTAAGTTTGAATTTAAAATCTACAACATTGATTTCTTATTTATCAATCATTGTTTAACATGTTCAGACAATTTAACAAGATTGAATATGAACAACATGTATGGATCCAGGTAAAAAAAGGCTGGAAAAATGGATTTATCTCGATTTGGGACAGAGCTCTTCGAATTTTGAAGAATTAAGGAAAACAAAAAAGTTTTAGGGCACCTTTGTCAACCATTTTTTATTCCCTATGGTAGTCAATGGTACACCAGTTATCTCTGTTGCTTACATTGTTCTAATATCTTCGTGTTCACCAGAAAGAAATGAAACATGAGCAATTCACATAATGTTCTTTTTTGTGTGAACAATAAACCATTTAATATGTTGGGGCAATAATATTTGAATCTTAAAAATCAAAAAATCCGCCATCAGATGTAACAATGTTTTGGATTTATTAGGAAGTGATTATACATATACTTTTGACCAGTATATTGTGTACTACCGTACTTTTAAACATTGTGGGTTGTTTTGTGTTGGCCAGAACATGCTGCTGAGTTTAAAATACTTCATTTGGGTCATTTTAATCCAACATAGTTCAAAATCAACCCAGATTATTTTATAAACAGAATATAATATAAAACCTAAATAAACATATGATACAGGTCAGGTTATGGATTACTATAAAAGTACATCTCTTGCATATTTGTGGACTCATGTAGTGTTTATGTGCGGGTGTTATCGAGACATGCACATCTTTTTTCACCATATTTGTGCTCTGTAAGTAGTCTTCTAAACCAGGTTTGCTTTCATTAATCTGCAAACTGAATCATCCTTTGGTTTTTCTAAACATTTGTGTGTGTGTGTGTGTGTGTGTGTGTGTGTGTGTGTGTGTGTGTGTGTGTGTGTGTGTGTGTGTGTGTGTGTGTGTGTGTGTGTGTGTGTGTGTGTGTGTGTGTGTGTGTGTGTGTGTGTGTGTGTGTGTGTGTGTAAAGCTATAGAGTTCATTATAACAACTTTACTATCCGCTGCTTTAAAAGGCTAATGGCTCAATCTAGAGGAAATTAAAGGGTGCTGTGTGGGTGTGTCGTTGTCGTTTTTGCATGCTGTTGTGATTGTTTGCTCTTTTAATGCTGTACATGTGTGTTTGTTCTGTGCATGTGTGTTATTTACAATTTAAGCCACACAACTCACAGATATGAAACCACAACCTAATTATCCATAATACCACCAGGACCTTGAGGTATTTTGGTGTCAAGGGTTTGTGTGTGTGTTGGGATAACATCCACCAGAGGTTTCCTAATACTGTATCAACATGCAAATTGGGCTTGGAGCAGTAGATGGTTTTAAAGATGTAATTTAGTTGTTGTATGTAAATGGTAGAAATTAACACAAAAGAATATATATTGTGAAGAATGTTGTTCACCGAAGGCCATTGGCATCCATTTACTTCTAATATATGGACACAAAACCAATATTCTTTGACATTTTTGCTGCACTATTTAACTGCAGTTCATGTTTATGCAAAAGTTACAACTTGCAGCTTTGAAACCTATTATTAAACATCTATGCACATCATGTTCTAAACAGTTCAACATCAGGTAAGACTGATATTTCACATCAGACGCCATGTTCAGTAAAGTCAAGCTATTATTTTTCTAAGCGATTGGACTTGACATTTCTGCCAGGTGGATGATAAAATGGGAAATCCCAGAGGAGTCCAGAGACATCTAGGGACTTAAATATCATAGAGACTCTGTGATGGGCTCTTTTGACTCGGGTCAGTAGGAGGCCAATTCCCTTGGCAACCACCTAACAACAGACTTTATGTACATTTTCTTTTTTCAGATACATTTATCAAAAAAGTTACCTCCAGCACATTTTAAGTATAAGGTGTAGACTTTAACAGCATAGCAACACTTGTTTTTTTTGTTGGGTGCTTGATTTTTCCCTTTCTCTTCTTTTCTCTCCCACTTTCTTCTTAAGATTATATATATATATATATATATTACATATTTTTAAACAATCTTGGTTTATGATGAGAACATTTTTGAGGTTTTTCTTTTTTTACTTTTTTTCCATTATTATTTTGTAATAATGGTTTAATAATTCTATTTTTGGGTCTTTATCTCACATGACACGGGTCCTTCTTTTTTAATTTTCTCTTATTCTTTTCTCCCCATTTTTCTTCAAAATATAAAGTCTTTTTAAACAAAACTGGAGCTATCATGAGACAATTATTTCCATTGTTGGGAGAAAACGGTTCCCTTCTGATTTTGTAATTCTTTTTTAATCCACTTGTGTACTTAAAGTGGTTGATTAGTGATTGTTTTGTTGTAAAGTCTCTCTCTCTCTCTCTCTCTCTCTCTCTCTCTCTCTCTCTCTCTCTCTCTCTCTCTCTCTCTCTCCCTCCCTCCCTCCCTCCCTCCCTCCCTCTCTCCCTCCCTCCCTCCCTCTCCCTCTCCCTCTCTCCCGCTCTCTCTCTCTCTCTCTCTCTCTCTCTCTCTCTTCTCTCTCTCTCTCTCTCTCTCTCTCTCTCTCTCTCTCTCTCTCTCTCTCTCTCTCTCTCTCTCTCTCTCTCTCTCTCTCTCTCTCTCTCTCTCTCTCTCTCTCTCTCTCTCTCTCTCTCTCTCTCTCTCTCTCTCTCTCTCTCTCTCTCTCTCTCTCTCTCTCTCTCTCTCTGTACATCTGTTGGATAGTGATAAGATGCTCTTTGGTCACTGCAGCAGGGGCAGAGGATGCCCGTGTAATGTATGTCTTCGTGCAGAAAGCATCTTTTGGTCACCAAGTTGTCTATTTGACACAAAGCTTCTGTCAGTCCCGAGATTGTCAATCAGAAAAGTGTCTGTCTGTCATTACCATATCTATTGTTTGAGCATCAACCTGTGTGTTTGTCTGTCAAACACCTATCTGTCTTTCATCACGGCATCTGTCTGTTTTCTGTTTTTCTCTGGATTGCAACATCACTTCGGGAATATAAGGAGACTTTGTGAGTGTTATTCAATAATCTTGTTTCCATCTTTTGGTTTGTCACTCCTGGTTTTGTTCTAGCGCTTAGTGTGAAAATAATTCAGCAAGGGCAAATTAGCGAGTGAGAGAGAGAGAGAGAGAGAGAGAGAGAGAGAGAGAGAGAGCTTGCTTTGTAGCTTATACTTTCGTTTAATCTTTTAAAAAATGGTTCCGCAGTTACTGCTGCCTTAAGACATCCACACACACTCAAACTGAGACTTTATATCAGTAAGAAACTCTGATAGATGGAATGGTTTTGGGGTTTCAGGGCGTTGTAGCATATCTGAGGTACGAAAAATCGATCAAATTAATCAAATTCTTTAAAAACATTCATGGAAAACATTAAAACTATTAATAACAATCTAACAGTTAACATCTCTAAAATTAACATAGTTTGTTTAATGAAAATATAAATATTTTTTAACACATATATAGGTTATACAACCTTATTTTGGGTGAATTCTAATAGAAATATTTGAGGTGATCAGATTACTTTTTTTAAGTATTTTTACTAACAAATACACAAAATATAACCAACATAATAACTTAAGTGTAAATTGTTTCACGTAGAAACAATGTTAAAAACTTTCGAATGTAGACACAGGTGGATGACCTGTACATTGCAGGAAGCTTAAGAAACAAATAGGTTTTAAGCAACATCCCATTAAATGTAAGGTTTGACACAAAAAAAATTTATGTGCGTGAATTCTGTTAATCCTGGTTATTATGACATGTACAAAACAACATCAGAAACTGACTCTGAAGCATATTACTTTAGACACGGCAGACTTTGATATCTAGATAAGGGCCGAATTGCTGTCTGGTTACACATTAAATCTAATGCATGCCGCAGATGGACTGCAGTGTATAACATCAGCCCAGCGTCCATGGCGCAGCTGAGGAGAGATCGGCAATTATCGTCACGGCAAGCGCCCACGATTTGGGTCTCATAACACAACAGCAGATGCATACGGCAGACAGCAAACCCACTATTTGGTATAAAGCAATGCGTTCTGTGCTTGTGATTTGAATGTGTAATTTTAATCATCTCAGTTGTGTGCTTACAAAAGTTTTATTTTAGGCTGTTTGTGACCTCTAGACCATCAGAGCTCAGTGGTTCTGCTTAGGATGTGACTGAAGAGCTTTATTCCAAACATCCGTCACACACACATAGAGACCTACAGTCATACATAGGCTTTATGAGCCGAAATCTCAAGGGGACTCAAAGAGGGGGCTGCAGTGTTTGCACATCCCAAGCTCTTGGATTGACCTTAAACAGACTACCTATTATCTTTATATAGGTGTAATAATACAGTAGCATACAACTGTTATAATTTATTTACACATAAATAAGTAAATTTATGTACACATTATTTTTATTTTATATATTTGTGTGTGTGACAGAGGGATTGGGAGAAACTTAATGGGAGAACTATTTTGATGGAGCTGATCGAGTGGAAGGCCAAACAGTCTATTGGTGTTTAAAAACTTTCTTGTGAAGAGTAAGAAGAGTTTGTGAACAACTTTACATTTAACCCCTTTGGGAAATCATGTGACCCTCGAAGTCACATGGCGATCTGTCATTCTAGAGTCAACTCTCTCTCTCCTTTTGCCGCTGTGGATGTGACATTATAACTAATCTCCTGATGATTTAGTCTAAACATCAGAAAAATACCAGTCTATGCACACGTTTTCTATTTCAAATGGGAAATCAATCTGCGCAATGGATGTGACAATCCAATGACATGGATTTTGAAAGACGACAAACTTGTAGATTATCTGTGAATTAAAATGCACAAACCACAAGCAATTATACCAAACAAGTGGACAAGCGACACTTACTATATCTTCATTTTTTTATGTGTTTATTAATGAAGAATATGTAGCATTGTGAATATGGCAATCCTGAAAATACCTCGTACTTTACGATAAAAACCATGCACTAAAAATAAAACAAATGCTTTAAAATGGTAATAAGTGTACTCAGTGATTATTTTAACAAACAAATTTTGTTAATAAATGTTAATATTATAGGATTTTTTTAAAAACATAATTTGTCAGTGTTAACCTATTTCATGTTCCATCAAATATATATAAGTAAATAAAATGTTGATCAAAATGAAATCAGCTTATTTTGTCAGAATTTCATTAATAGGGCTGATTCCATTAAAAAATTTATTACTTTCCTTAACCCAACATTTTTCCCTTACCAATAATTTTTTATTAATAATTTGACGACAAGGGCATATTTGGATATGTTGTTTTTTTAAAGCAGCAATCAGAATTGACTCATTCAGAATCAAACAGCCCCCCTACGGTAATGTTTTTGTAAGTTTTCTTCATCCTTTATATCATAAGTAATATTTGTTTTCAGAATGCTTTTTTGGAATAGTAAAAATCTCGCTGATAACAGACAGTTGACTGTCTCTTGCGTGTGGCACATGCTGTGTTTGATGGGTAGGTAGCATTGACGGCATTAGTGCTCTCAGAGGAGGAAGCGGATGTGTAGAAGCGACACAGCTGCTCTCATTACAAATATTCCCCTCTCAAACGTCAATCCCATCATGCCTCCGCTGTCATCTGGTTACCATAGTGACACACACACACATATATGCAGGTGTGGGATGCCTGTTGTTTCATCCGTATGTGTACACACAAACACTTCTCCGTGCAGGGTTAGGTTCGTTTTGGGAAACGAACTAGGATACTTTCAGCTAACAGAATAACCAGAAAGTCAATCAATAGCAAGACTGCATAACTGAATGATGAACCAACCTACTTTCATTGATCAACTTTATTCTCCAGGCCGCTTTAAGTAACTACAGAGAAGTGATGGATGTCTGACCCCAGGGGTAGGGTTTTCTCTGATGCCCTGGAGACTTATCTGCTTGATTCTCTCTAGGGTGGACACTAGCATGTTCTCCTCGTCGTCTAGATTAGAAATCAATAGTCGAGGTCAGGTCAAGCTTTTAAGCATCTTGTATGGTCACCAGGTTCTTCTTCTACATACCCACGCACCCACACTTTCATCTACAGAAGATCAAAGCTGAGTCTGGATTAAGTGTCTGGTTTTTAGATAATTCGCGGGTGTCGATGTGTGCCACTTGTTATTTGGAAAAAACGCTTTTCATATCTACGGTGATTGTTATAAAGGAGGTATATTTAAAATGATCCAAAATAATCATTTCTTTGGAACAAAAACTATTTTGAAAAAGTTCTCAGTGGTTACGTGTCCAACCAGTAGACTCAGTGGGGATCAGGGTGGTTTGGTTACCAACATTCTTCAAAGTATCTTCTTTTGTGTTCTGCAAAAAAAAGAAAGTCATACAGGGTTGAAATGACTTTAGGGTGAAAAAACAATGACCAATGTAAAAAATGTATCACATCATTAGCTTGGCACCATAAAATCCAGTTGAATTCATCTGTGATCCTGTTTCGTTCAAGATGCTGTTTGGAATAGAACCTGCGAGACTGGTGAGAGCCAAGCAGCTTACTGGGTTTTGGACATAGCTACTGTAAAAGCACACAGTGGTCAAAGCTGAAACAGATGTGCGACAGGCTGGCCAGGGTGGCAGCGTGCATTGTGGGAAAGTGGTGGGAAATATTGGCGTGAATTCCAACCACAGAATTTAAAACGTTCCAAACTGACTGCACAACATACAGGAATACATTTGCGTTCTTACTATAATCTGGTTTGTGCCAAGATCTGGTTAGTCATTGTTTTTCCCCGAGGAGAGAATGGCACATCGTTCCTTTGTGTCGGGATTTCTACTTTAACTTGCCTGTTAAAATCTATTAAAATCTAAACGCGGCTTCTGCTCTAATCATTTGGCATCACCACATATACAAAGTCTGTTTAACGCGTTCGCACCGCACACTCGCACACTACAAACCTCCCTCGTGGGCTCACGTATTTGCTGCCAGTTGGCGGAACACGACATCCTGCGAGTGTGTGTGGGCATTTTGGACACTGTTGATGTATGTAAAACTAAATTGTTTCAACATTAATTAAAGTTATTTACTGTTTTGAGAAACGGATACTTATAATGAAACCGACTCCAGGTAGCTTGAAAACTCAGACAAGACGCGAATAATGCCAACTTGAGGCTTCGTTTAGTGTGTTTACATGTCTGTGATCTTTCATGAGAAGGCCGCACAATAACACTCCGCAGACTCATGGGAGAATCAATGACATCAGTGCATTTCCTGCAACCCGAGGGTACTGTGTGGTTATTGATTGCTCGTGTCTGGTTTTAATTATACTCCAGTTGAAATGAAAGGAGCATCAGACCCCTGCCAATCAATCGCACAATCAGACTCAACCCTCATCTGGTCATTTTGGAGAAGCGTTCCGACCAATCAGAATGGATGACATAAACGGATAGCTAAAGGGATCGTTCACAGTAAAATGTTAATTTGTCATAATTTACTCATTCTCACATCGTTACAAACCTGTATGACTATCTTTCCTCAGCAGAGCACAAAAGAAGATATTTTAAGAATATTTTTTTAAAGTAAGAAATATAGATTTCTTGATTTTAATTGTGTTTAATTTAAGGAAACAAACAATATTGATTCAGAAAGTCCAACATTCTGCCTCATGACCTTTCTTTATCTTTTTTCTTAAACATTACAATTTACTCATTCACAATTGATTTATATTTTACTTCTTTTTACTTACAAATCCACAGAGACATTTATCAAATTCATTATTCTTTAGGGTCCCAAGGAAGAGATAAAGTCATATGGTGTCATGTCATTTAAACTTGTACATAACTCTTCTATGGAACAAAAAGTAATTGTGTAGACAAGTCAATGTATGGATCAACATCCTTCAAAATATCTCCTTTTGTATTCTAATGAATATTGAATCCAATCAAATTGGAACCATATAAATAAGACTCATTACAAAGGCTCCAAAACAAAGACCCACCAACCTAAATGACCTCTTTTGACTTCCACTGACACTTCTCAAAATATCTTCTTTAGAATTCCACTCAAGAAATAAACTCATATGACGTCTTCACATTAAGTTTGATTAAGCAAACAGCGGATTTAATAAAATAATGCTGTGAGTGATATTTAAATGATCCTATTCTTTGATACTCCTCCGTGTAAAGATTGTTAAAGAGAAGAAAAGTGATAGCTACTTTCCTGAAGTGTGTACATATGTGACCATCAAAAAGCAATTCTTAACAAGATAGTTTGTATATATGAGTGTTTTTGTGTTTGTGTCAGGAGAGCGGTTGTCATCTCTCGGTGGGAGCTTATTTAAGCGTCTCTTTCTCCACCTGCATTCATCTCCTCCTCCTCTTGAATAAACCTTCCCTTGTGTGCATCCAGCTACTCAAGAATCCACATTGTGTAGCTGTGCCAATTAAAGTGTTTGTGTGCATTTGTATGTGTGTGTGAGGTTGGTTGGGTAATACTGATATGCAGTATGCAGCGCTGCACCTCGGTGCCCACCACACACACAGGATGAGTCATACCCTCACAGCCACGGCAGGGCTTTCCCTGGATGTGTGAGCTTAAAGATACATTCATGGGTTTAATTCAGATTTTCCACAATAGTTTGCTTCCATCATGTCTGTCTGTTATGTTTCTGAACACGTATAATCTGGTCATATCACAGATTTATTGCATCAAACTATATTCCAGATGAAGGCTGTGAGAACGGACATTTGACTTACTTAGATTTAAATATATGTAAGGAAATACCCAGCATAGTTGTCTAATGTTTTTTAAACTTGATCTAATGCGTTCAGCTTAGTCAATTCTTCAATGTTCCATTTAGATGTATAGAACAGCAGGACTGTGATGTGAAATTCATGACAACAAAACATTTGTCATTTGTAAACAGTAAACCACACATTTGCACATTTATGTGAATGTGATATTCACAAATAGCAAAAACTACTATGAGGTCAATAGAGATAACCGAATTTATTAGTATGAAGGCCAGTAAAATCTAAACAGTGGTTTCTGATTTAGCACTAATTATCATGCATCACAATCTAACAGACGTTTGGAACATCTGTATGGACGGCAGCATCAATGTTTTTGTGTTTCATGTTGTCCGAGGGGCCGTACATGTATCGTTGTTTGTGAAATTTGTCCGTCCTCTTACTGTCATGAGAATGCATTCATTATCAGCCTGGACATCCGTTTATTGACTGCTCGTGATCTATGGACTTCTGCAAATTATCCCAACAGCAAAAGTAAAACTTGACTTGTAATAGGCAAGGGTCTCCATAAGTGAGACCCTTAACATCATGTTTGTCATGAATTAATCACTTTCCAAATCAAATTTGTTCCAAATCTGTATCCATTTCTTTGTCTTGTTGAACACAGAGATGCTTGTAACCACACAGTTCTTGGACCCCACTGACTACAATCGTAGGAAAATGAATAATGGTAGTCTTAAGTACCTCAAAACTTTTGCTCCTACATTTTTCAAAATATTTTAATTTGTGTTTAACGAAACAAAAACTATTACAGTATAGTCAATGCGATCCAAGGACTAGTTGGTTTCAAGCATTCTTACAAATATCTTTCTCTGTGCTCATCCGAACAAAATGTGTACAAGTCTTAAACAAGTTAAGGGTGAGCAAATGACAGAAATCTGACTTCATAGAGCGTTTTTCAAAGAGAAAGTATCTAAAGACTGTAAAAGTACTATATTTATTAAAACATTATTGTTATTTTTTCTGCAATGAACTTCTGTCCTAGTTTTGTCCAGTTCACATATACGTCCAGCGTGATTTAAACATACTTTTGAGTATTATTGTCTTTATGATGCTTGCTATTCTTTTTTTCTCATTTTTCTTGAGAATTGAATTGAGTTTTTCCCCTGTGAATAGGTTTATTGGGGTACAGTAGTTTACATAATTATTCACAAATGGATATTGTGGTTCATTTCATAATCACCTTTATTTATATAGCGCTTTTAAAAAATATATTGTGTCCATCCAGCCGAACATCATTTAGTAAAACAGTGTGTCCATGTAAGATAATAGTTAAAGGCAGTTCATCATTGAGAGATGAATTACTAGTTATGTTTTTCTATAATAAGCATAGCTATACAATTAATTTAATTTTATACTTTCTCAAAATGCCAGAAGTATTTTAAAGGAAAACAAGTATCATTTTAATTATGATAAATCCTTTAAAAGGAAAACAAGTATCATTTTTTTTATTATAATAAACCCAACAGCTTGTCTTATAATTCATGAAGGTACAGAACAGAAAGTCAAAGCTTTATTTGTCATACACAACAGCTCAAAAGTTTTTGGACACTTCAATTAAAAAAAAACACTTTTAGGTGTATGCCATATAGACAGGAATATCATTTGGCAAACATACTTGTTTTCTTGGCAAAACCTTCATTTTATTTAATTTATTTAATGAAATTATTTTTTGAAATGACTGAATATAGAAGGATGTCAAGAAGCTGCTTGAGAAAATGACAACTAAACATTTCTGCAAATTCTAATCAAAAGTTTCCAGATTCATTTTTGTTGTTGTTGTTCAGATGATCAATTATTAATATATATTTTTCATTTCTTTTGGAATAACATAATTCCAATTAACCCCTTATAATTTGATGAATGTATAATTATTTTAAAATGTGAAAATATTCAACTATAGGGGTGTTCTTGCTTGTTTAACTGTAGCACTTATAATAATAGTTGTGATAATCTTGATTTGAAGAGTTTTAAACAGCATTGTGTCTGGACACCTCGGGAGCGCGCTGATGAGGCGCGCGCACAAGCAGCGCTGCCCCCGCCATGCGCCTGTCAAGAAGCTGTTGCGCAACATGCAAAATAATTATGATTAACATAACTTTGAGTGCCTTAACACTAAAGAAAAACATGCATCCCTATCTCAAGTCAATCAGGAGATGACAGTTCTTTCAATGTCGTGGGAATCTGATCCCAGAACAGTTTTGGCATGAGTGTGATGGATTGATATTGGTTGTGTAGCAGACTTGTGGTTGTGTGTTTATTAAAAGTTACACATGTGTCTCTTTTTGCAGTATGTGGAGAGGACTCAGTGTGAATTGTGCAGACAGTTCTGGATACACACCTTTGCATCATGCATCTCTGAATGGACACAGGTAACATCATCCTCATCCATCTTCCTTAGACTAGATGCATTATTCATCTCATCTAAAATAAACATATGAATTATGTCTCATCAATGTGAATTTGGGTTAAATATGTTCTTAATAGGCATCTTCATTTGAGTCAAAGTGAATATGATTGTTTCGTCGTCCATTCCTCCCCCTCTTGTCATTTTGAAGCTCGAAGTTATTTGGAAGAATGTCGGCACTCTTGCATTGGTTTTATGTCTGTACAGTAGAAGTGAACGGGTGCCACTGCTCTTCGGTGACCTTTTTTAATAGCATCTTCTATTCTGCATATGTAGGAGATCACAGCTTGGCATCGACCTGGGAGTGAGTAATTGACAGATTTTTTGGGGTGAACCACATTAACTTGTCATACTGGGATGTGAAGCTTGTGGCCCGTGGTGTAAACCCACTCACTTAATAAGATTAGTATTGATTTTGTGGGATTAGGGTGGAGTTAGATTAAGGCATTTTTGGAAATAGGGAATTAAATCAGATTAGCTATTTTTGGGTGGTTGAGACATTTGTTGTATAAAAATGTGGGTGAGGGATTAGTGTGGGGGTCAAAGAGAAAGCAGATTCAATAAAACTTAACAGTTTCAACTAAGATTTTAAGATAAAATGTCAAAATGGGGATTAAATAATGTGACATTGTCATTCATTACATGTCATTAAACGACGTGCTTATTGTTTCTTGTACATATACAAATATATAAAAGAATAAGGGAGCTTATTATGTCTAATTGAGCTTTAAATTACTACAAAATCCTTATAGACAAATCAAGGATAGTGATTTTTTTATTTAACTAATTAGCATGTTGAGCGAAAGTATTTGGTCTTTTCAAATGTCATAAATGGATTTTTTTTCTTAATATGCCTAACAAGATCAAAACACAAAATGACATTTTTGTTTCAGTCTTCAGTAAATCAGAGAAATGTAAAACAAAAATGCAATTAAAATTAACAGAGAAATTCTTTTTTTACAAACAACAATTTAAAACATTCCTACGCTTTTTATATCAATGCTCAAATCCTTTTTGTATTTCATCCACATACATAAAATACACACAATGCATATTATGAGATTTATGCTTACGCTAGTTGAATAATTCCAAACAAGAATTATAAAATGATCTGTATTTAAATGTGATGTATTTAAATGTTTCATAGATGGGCGGAGCTGTTGTTAAGGAACGATTTTTCTCATTAAAAAATGACCGAAAAATGATCTGTGCATCTTTTTCTCAGGGACGTAGTGTTAAAGTTGTTGCAGTATGAAGCCTCTACTAACATGTCGGACAGCAAGGGCTGTTTTCCTCTGCACCTGGCAGCGTGGAGAGGCGACGTGGACATAGTCCAGATCCTTATTCACCATGGACCATCCCACAGCAGGGTTAATGAACAGGTACATGCATTATAAAACTGTGTGTTGTGTTTGATTCTATGCAAAAGGATGCATTTTTGGTGCTTCCAAGAGTAATCCGGTGTATTGATCTTCTGAGGATGGGTTTCTTTAGTACAATCAGATCATCTGAGGCGTCTGTATGTAGCTGTAGGTGAAGTCTTGTCTTTCTCGTCTGCCCTGGTGTTTAATGACCCCACCAGCCTGGGAACCAGTGACCCTCAGCCCTCGCAATTCACAAAACCATCAGCCTGATGGATGGACCTTCACTGCCACCCTGTGTGTGTGTCTCTGAGAACAAGAAAGTGTGCAGCCATCATTTAAACTATCAGCGGTTTGGTAATGATGTTTCAGACCCGTTTGATATAGAATCACAGATGGGTTTATAGTGACATCATGCTTTTGCTCTATTTGGCATAATTCAATGAAAATGTGTTTAAGAGCTGGATTGTTGCTTAAATTCAAAGGGTGTGGGACTAAAATGTTTACCTGGTGGGTTACTTTGCGCCAGCATTATATCACAGTCAGGGGATCTCAATTGGGCCTCATCTTGTGTTTTGGGTTGCCAAGTCCTCTAAAACCCCTTCCCCACTTTAGAATCCATAAGTAATGCCAAATAGACCCAACACATATACACAAAGCCTCTGGCTGAAGGATTATGGCATAAATATTACTATACAGCATGAGACTCTTAATGCTTTATGAGTCATATGTGGATGTTATATTCATACTTTGTGTCAAAAGGTATGGCGTTATTTCTACGCTGCTATATACGAGCTGTTTATAGTCCCATCGCTTAAAGTGTTTTATAGGTTTTATGCTGATACAAAAACACACAGGTCGTAAAGTCTCCAATAAGGGCTGCGAACCCGATTAGTTGAATGGCAGCAAGCTTTTGGCCGGTAACTTGAATTTATGTTTCTTGTGATATTTCAGAATGCTTATTATAGGAAAGGGAAAATAGCCAGCAAGTGGCCAGCATTTATTTGTTTGATGTTTTACAATAAGTACAATGTATCTATGACGTACATGCAGTATTCATATGTGAATGTGTATGTGCAGTTGTTTCACTCCAGATTTGTAAATGCGATGAAACCGGATAGCGTCCGCCATCCGTTAATCATTCTTCCATTTGGAAGGACAGGAAATCAATCTTGATGCTTGGCCGTGTTCGTATGGAAGTAAAGATCTGCGTCAAACACCTGCGGGAGATTTGTCACGCAGCAATCTTTGTTCTCACTGGAAAGAAAGAACATGACAGCTCTTGACAGGTCCATTATACTGCATATGACTTTATGTTAAAGGATGTCTGGCCTTATTCACTTTGATGTGTGTCTACTTATACAGTTCTAATGTTCTGAGTTTGAAAAGTCTGATTCCAATTTGACATTAAATATCGTTTGATCCCTCAAATCCAAAGTCAAATTCTAAACCCTTCAAGTCCAAGCATGACCTCGACTTAAATGGTGTCTTTTGACACCCGGCTCTCCATTTTAATAAACGGAAATTCAGAGATGTGAAACTTAACATGCAAATGTATCTACATAACACAAGCATCTAAATGTTATTTATTCACCTTTAAAAGTTTTACTTAAGTCGAAATTTTATTCTGTTCTCACAGGGAAAAGTACTTTCAATGTTGTTTCAATGTTGCATATTGAAATAATTTTTTGTATATATATTAATCTACAGTCTTTTCCAACGCATTTCTCAATATCTTCTGCTAGAATATTACATACATTCAATACTGAAACTTGCCTGCACATACAAGTGAATAAATTACAGCTTTTATTTATTTTAAAGTTGCAAAATTCAACACAGAAGAAATAATGTTCAATTTAGTATGTGATCTGTTTGAATTGAATTGCTTGTGTGTGTGTGTGTGTGTGTGTGTGTGTGTGTGTGTGTGTGTGTGCGTGTGCGTGTGCGTGTGCGTGTGCGTGTGCGTGTGCGTGTGCGTGCGAGCGTGTCGATGTACAAATGGGTATGGAATGAGATGCTGGTTGATTGTGTGTTTGATAGAGAGTCTGAGAGAGTTTGATAGAGTCTGAGAAAGTGGCTAGATTTGTGTTAGTGTTAGTGAGGAATGTTTTGTTTTCTGGCGCGGTAGACAAAAGGTTACACCATTTTCTCTCACTCCAGCCCCTCAAGAGACAGCCCTATGAATCCCTTTCTCTCCCTTTCTCCCTTTCTCTCTCTCTCTTTCTCTCTTTTTCTCTCTCCCCCTCTAATGTCAACTTTACCGTGTTAACACACTTTCCCAGATTTCTTTAGCACAGGTCAGAAGTATGAGGTCACTTCCTCCCTTGGCTGAACATGCACTACTAATGTGAGTGTGTGTGTTGGAGTACGCATAAGTAAAAACACATGTTTTATAGTCCGATCATCACCCGTGGAACAGCTTCTGGTTGAATAAGTTATTTGAATCTGTTCCAGATCCCGAACCGAGCCGTATTGTACAGCAAGACCTCCACACCTCCCCTGTCCTCCCACGATCTATACTGTCATTCTATAGATTGGCTTTTGTGTTCCTCGAACAGAGCAGTCAGATTCACCAGGGTCATTATCTGGGAAGAGATGTTGCCAACAAAGAGTTTTAACGGCGGGTGTTTTAATTATGCATTTTATGTCTTTTTAAGTGGTGATCGTGCTTGATAAGTCATCACCGTTACGTGACAGTTCATTGGATGATGATGCTGGTTTTTCTGGTGTTTTATCGTGACAGGCCGTCTTGGATATGAACCAACTGGGCTCCATGAAAAGGCGGCCCACCGTCTCTCTGGATTGTGCACGGCCTCACACAATGGAGGTTTCTGTCAGGTGTTAAGGAAATGAGTTTTTGTGCGTGTTTGGTGCCTGAAAACGGGAGATTAAAGAATGACAAGCCGGAATGAGAGTAAGACCGATATTTATCTGCACTATCAGGTCCGTTTTTCTTTGCTGCTTCAGGGACTGAAGTCTCTTATCACTTTAAATCTGGTCTGGCTAATTAAAGAACCCATTTGCTTCAAGCAAGTCAAAGCGGCTGCTCGTCGGATCTCATAATTTTACTGACAGGCTTGCTCAAATATTGCTTTTGTCTTCTTTTTGCAGATAAAACTGCACTTTTCTTTTTTAATGGTTTGTTGGACAAATGCCTTTCAACACACAAAACACACATGTGAGAATCAGTGTTGTATGGTTCGGGCAGTAGAGGGAACTGTTGAGTTATTGTTAGTTCATGAGTTCATGGATGCTTAATAACAGGGCTGTCAAAAAGATTCATCGCAATTAATCACATCAGAATAAAAAGTGTTGTTATAAAACATGTCTGTATACACTACATATTTACTGCTTAAGTATAAGTATAAACACAAACACAAAAAGTATATATAGATTAAAATGTGTTTTTATCTAAATAATTAGTATTATATCAGGGGTGTCTTAAATTTGGTGTTTATATAATATGCCAGAGGACACTGCATACTAACTGCTTATTTATAAATACAAACATATGCTTTTCTTTATAATTATATTTTTTGTTTTAAAGGATGTTTCACGTTTTATAACTCGCCTTTAGCATAGAAACTGTGCAGGTAAAAATGTTTGCAATAAAAATAAACCTGTGAATTAAAATAATAAAGATTTTTTACAAAGCCATAAGTGTCGCAAAGCAGCATGTGTATGAAATTATAAATAAAATGATTATTCACTATCCACATACATACATTATGTAAACATGAACTTATATTTTTGATTCGAATAATTGTGATTAATCGTTTATACAGCTCTAAATAATAATTTTTTACGCATTTTGCAAAGTTTCCTTAAACTGATTTGCTGTACATTTAAGCTTTACATCTACCTCTCAGACATTTGCAAGTATAATTCCTAGGGTTCAAACCCACAACCTTTGTGTCGCTTGCCTAATGCTGACCTACATGAATAGACTTTTCTGCTGTAACTTTTCTTATTTTTATTGATTTGCGTATTGTGGCAGTGCTGTTTGCTAACATAGGTGTATGGGTATTGTATATGGTAATGTGTTTCGACAACACACTAATCTTTAATATTAGTCATAACTCATTCTGAGCTTCCCTGTTTGTGCTATAGACATGAATAATGAATAATTTGTTGAAGAGAGGTGGGCCATTACTTTTCCAAGCCTCAGAATGGCTATTTATGGCAAATGATAAATTGAGCAATTCCATTCCATTAAAGAAATGTATATTGATGAAGGTCACCATGTTATAAAGATCAGAATGTCATATAAACATGGCGGATGAACTTTATGGGCATAGACTAGTAAGCAGCTAAAAAAACATCCAGAATACCCTAGCAACCCTTCTGGGTCACCTTAGCAACCATGCGGGACACTAGCATTGCCTTGAAGAATGCAGTTTGTCTGATTTCCTTTTCTGTGCTCC
>CM065678.1:1732946-1842036 GCA_033220385.1 Triplophysa yarkandensis
GCCTATTTGGAGCTAAAGCACGTATTCCTATCATAAAATAATCCACCTGACTCCAGGGGTCCTTAGAAAGTAAAACGATTAATTGTCCTAAAACAATTCATATTTTGAAATTATTTAGACTAATAGCATTCGATTTTTTATACATTAGTTATATAATTTAATTTAATATTTGTATCATCATACAGCAACATTTAAATTATGTATACAGAATCATGTATTTGTGTATGCCGCTGTGTTGTATGGATGAACCTTATGTAGAATATAAATGCCTGTAAAAAGAGAGATAAGAAGGCAATCTGTGGTCTCCTCAATTCCTGAGAATCGAGTGAGAGTGAATCGATTTCCTACTTCTGGTGACATCAATGGCTAATCTCCATGGGAAACCGGACAGGAAGTGGTCTCCATTGAGAAGAGTGGGGCCAGCATCCTGGCCTGTTGTGGGTGTGTCTACCAATCATCTCGAACCCTGGGCAGGAGTTTAGACAAACACAATAATACGCGGGAAAAAAGTTAGTGTTCATTCAGATCTATGAGGTGGATTTACGAACACTGGTTTTCTGGATTAAATGGTAGTCTTGACTGGAGTTTAACAATGAATCTCTTAACCAAATCTGTTTTGAGGCTATTTGTTTTCTCGGAGTAAGTAACATTAACATTAAGGCATTGATGTACCTGTTGATTTAACACTCATTTTCTTTGTATTAGAATTGTCCACTGGTCTTCTGATGGCTTTGTTTTTGGGAGGGAATTGTTTTTTGGGGTAATGAAGAACAGATTGTGTGCATGAATTATAGATCTGCTCATTTGGTGCATGACAAGGACATTCAGAAATTAATTTGCTATGATTTAATTTTACTTCGACAGTATTTGCATGTAATAATTTACATCACCTTCTGTCAGACAGAATTTTGAAACTTCACACCTAGTTAACGATCGGCAAACGTCACCTTCACAACTGTACAAATACTTTAAAAACTGTTAAAACAAATACATGCAATAAAATAAAATATATGAATACTAATAAAAAACAAACGATTGGCAACAAACTGTAAAACAAATACATGCATAAAATAAAATATATAAATACTTAAATAAAAAACAAACGATTGGCAACAATTAGCAAAAGATCTGAAGTTTTATGAGAATGTACATAAAGAAACAAGAAGATCTGTGCTAGGCACCGAAAAATGAAAAAATTGGACCTGTGTAATTGAACTTTTGCGGAACAAAAAAGAAATTTTAAACAATGTTGGTAACCTGAACACCTATTTACTTCTATTTTATGGATACAAAACAATAGCAAGTAAATGGTTATTGGCATTTTTCTTTTGATTGCCAACATTCTTCAAAATGTTTTGTTCTGTTGTTCTGAAGCATTGGTCATATGCACTGTAAAAAAAATATTGTGCGGCTTACTAAATATCATTTTATGAATCTTTTAAAACATAAAATAGATTTTTTTTCAGTGGAAAATATTAAAGTAATTGAGCAAAAATCCATCAGTGAAATTCTCAAATATCTTTAAGTACTTGTATCTAAGTTTATGTTGAAAAGAAGCATTCGTTACAAATAAATTTGTAATATACACAAATTTGGGGTGGATTTTTATAAAAATATTTAAGTTAATCAGATGTACTTAATTTTATACTTGCAAACATGATAAATTTTAACAGGATATTTACTAAATTCAAAGCTTTTAAATGTACTTTTATAGTGTAAATTGTTTCACATAAAACCATGTTTAATTTGTGGGTTTAAAGTGACAAAAGAGTTAAGATAAGAGATAATTTTTTTTTCTTGTATAAAGAATGTTTGTCATCCTGAAGCATGCTCAAAGTAAACAGGATAAATTATTTTAGGGCAAACTTTAACATCTATCTTAATTCTTTCTGGAGGGGACTCCATGTTATCCATGAATCAATTAATGCCAGAACATTCATTTTCAGATTACCATATCTGCAGTTGTTACTTTAGTACAACCCTTACGCATTGGACTCATGCATAGGTCAATTTGCCATCAAAGCAACAGTGCGATATTACATGTGAAGTGAAGGCCTGTACAGCCGTACATTAATGTGTCCACACCCTTGTTTAATAGAGAGAGCCATAGGCAGGACTGGAGTATGTACTGTATGGACGCTTCATCATATCAATCGGGTATTATGCGGAGTCTCCTGGTGGCCCATTAAAATGATCACGCTCAACCGGGCGAGAAGCTGTCTAACAGTCTTTCTCTTTACATTCAGTTGGCCTGTTCTTCAGGGACTCCCATCAGTCAGCCTCGTAAACCCACAGCGCCGTTGCTGTTAATTGTAGGACATTGAATAAATGTTTCAGAGCTAAATTGGGTGTAGTTAAGCACTGTAGAGTTGAGCATGAAATGAAGTTCTCTGCCAGACACCTCAATAGATGCTCTGTAGTGTTTATAGGACGGCTTTGGATTTTAATTGTTGTTTCTCTCTTTCAGACGGAGAAAGGCAGCGCACTCCATGAAGCGGCTCTCTTTGGAAAGATGGATGTAGTTCAGCTTCTGCTCGACTCAGGATGTCCTTCACAAGTGTTCTGCGAGGGATGTTTTGGGGAAAGTTATTTATACCCTCAGGGCCATGTGTGTGTTTGTATGTGACCTGTGACTTCACAACTTCCTTGTCGAAGCCAGCTGTGAAAGAGGAAGTTGATCTTTGGAAGTTCTCTGTTGAATGGAAACAACATTGTGTCCTTACTCTTTGTGAAAGTTTAGGAAATAACGTTTCCTTTTTTAGAAGGAACTGTTCACCCTAAATGAAAACCCTGTCTTAACCTCATTTTCTTTACGGTGCAACATTTTTAGGCACCTCAGTTCTTTCTTTTGTTTAAAGGTTAGAGTCAGTACTTACATAAGCAGTTGTGTGTCATTAGAAAATGAGTTTACAATTCTAAAATACATGACTAAACATTTATTTAGACATTAAAAATTACATTTCAGTGATAATTTAATTATTATGGACTGTAAAGATACTTTTTAGGTTCTTGCGTGGCAAGTAGGTCTTGAAACATCTTAAGACATTAACACAGTTCTTCTGGATTTAGTTTTTTTCACTCTTTTTATCATGTGGATTGAGATATATTAAATATATGTTGACACCAGATCTTTGTGTAGAGCACTGTTTTTTCTTTTGCTTACAAAAATCTCTCTGGATTAAAAAAAAAAAACTGAAATACATATACATATTTACTAATGACACTCTACTCCAAATTATATAAAAACATTTATTTGTTTCAAAATGCTGACTCTATTTTTAGCTTTTGCACGGTACTGCACATCCTAAAAATATTAGATCAAAAAATAATGCTCAAAGCTCTTTTTAGGATTAAAACATGATGTTTAATGTATGTTTCTAAACAGATTGCACTGTATACTTAAAGGAAAACCTTTTAACCACGGATTGGTTTCTAAAAGTTTCTCTCTTGTTTTCTCTCCCAGGGATTGATGCCAACATTAGGGATTGCCAGGGCAGAACCGCTTTAGAAATACTACGAGAGCACCCATCTCAAAAATCACAACAGATCGCCACTCTTATACATGGTAATGTCCAAACTCTACTCTTCCAAAGGCCAAGACAATGAAAAACACATTCATGCTTGAACACGTGCACATGCTGTTGATGGAGCGTGCTTTTGGTCTACTTCAAAAGGCGGATGCTTACAGAATGATAAAAGTTAGTTTCAGGAAGTTTTTGTTAGATTGAGAACAATAGACATTTATTGTGTGTTCTCTGAACTCCCAGTAGTGTGTTTTCATAATTCAAGAAACTTTATAAAACTTATAAACAAATGTATGAGGTTTTCAGACTGTTGGAGTTTAATGTTTCGTTATGATCATATAGAACAAAAGTTTGACATACGTGTTGGTCCTTTGGAATCTAAAGCTGAGTACTTTCAGCCTTCCCTCATAAAAGAATATGATGTGGTTATCTGGTTTAATAATGTCGCTTGTTTTTTCCATCCACTTGAAGCCTGGTATTAAACAGCAATGTCTATTTTTAGGGGTAGAAAATATGTATGCCCAAAAGAGCTTTATTTAAGAGACAACATTAAAGTTATCGCTGTCCTTGCATGGTCCAGAATTGCCGAAAGCCCCAGCGTGAAAGATTTCAGTCTTAGGGTTGCTGTGTGTTGATAATCTACAGTGTTTGACAGCTCTATTGCTATTGTTGTTTTCATGGTTATCATGTGGTTTGTGTCGCCTGTTTACTATAGCTGTATGGGGCTGCAATTACAGCCACCACAGATATTTTGGTTTCCCAAATGTGACGTGCATGTTTGGAAAAGAGAAGAATGTGAGATCTAGTACACAAGCAAATAAACAAGCAAACAAAGAAGTAAAGAGTACATATAGTACTAAATAAATCTAAGCTGAAGCTGAGATAAAGACAGTACTGTGTAAATGTTTTTGGCCTGTCTGCATTAACTTTGGTTTGGTGGATTGAGTTCGTTTTTACATCATTTGTAGTAGTGTGTCATTAGAAAGTCACCTTTCTAAACCTTTTTTTTCTTCATTATTTGTAATAATCCAGTAGGAATTTTATTATGCAGAACTGTGAAGATACTTTTCAAAATCCTGTAGTTTCAGGTAGATATCTAGAAGCATCTTGAAGACATTAACACAGGTCCTCTGATTTAGTCTTTAAGTTTTTTCTCTCTCTTTTTATCATGTGATAATAGATGAAATAGATGATGAAACTGGCTATAATCATACATCTTTTCCATACAAAAATCTCACTGGATTTTCACAAATAATTCTCAAACGAATGTTTAGAATTCTAAGTGATGTATAATAACTGACTTAAAAACATTAAACATATTAAGCTCTTGCAAGGTTCAAGATGGGAGGTTTTCGCATCCACTGGGTATTTAATTTCCTGCGTCAGCCTGCTTTCATTCAGGTCCTGATTTGACAAACTGTTTTTGTTACTGGATTTGACACGTGCTCATAACATATTTTTGTGTTTATCTATTTCATGTTTCTCTTCCTATAGATTGTATGATGTCAGATTATGACACAGGACATTATCAAGAAGAGTTCATAAATCAGCGTCCAGTACCAATACCCCGTACGTCTATACCTTCTCCCGTGCCATCCCCATCTCTCAGACATAAAAGTATGATTTTATTTGTGTACGTCTGTAATGAACTTCAACTGTTGTTAATGATAAACATTTTTTACAACAATAAAATAAACATAATAGTTCAACATAAATATATACCATTTTGCAAAAACATGAACAACACTTTTTTAGAAGCACTGCCAATGTTATGTTAAAGGTGTTGGTTAAACGTTTGCGTTCAGTTTTTTTGTTGTGTTTTTCTTATCTGTGTAGTGTTAAAACCTCAAATAGGGAGTGCTTCTGAATGAGCGTTGTTTGGTCTGCAACACTGTCTTTGTTATAGTTAAAAAATTTCCTGTTTATCTTAAATCTTTTTATAGTTTTAAAGTGATCTAATGTCATTTATATGTAGTTGAAATGTAAATATTATGGTCAATATTCAAGCAGTTTTTTGTATAGTGTGACACACTGTGGTGATGTTTTAATATTACAACACTTTATTTGAATTATTTCAAATAAGTGAAACTGTTTGTCAGGTTTTTAACTTTTAACTTTTAAAGGGACAATTCACCCAAACATAAGAGTTGTTTCTATATTTCTTTGTTTTGAAGAACACAGAGAAAGGTATTTGGATAAATCGTGGAACCAAACAGTTTTTGAACCCATTGACTACTATCATTGACTGCGATAGTAGGAAAGAAATAGAATTGGTAGTCAAAATTACCCCAGTATAAGTTGTTGTACTACATTCTTCAAAATATCTACTATGGTAGCCAATGTCTTTTTACTGAAATGCATTCTTCCAAATATCTTTCTCTGCTTTCATGAGAACAAAGAATTGTTCACAGATTTAAATAATGACAAAATTCTATTTTTGGAGTGAATTATAACTTTTAACTCATTAATTTAGCCCATTTTGTATAACAGAAACAAAAATGACATTAAAGAGTAGATGTTTTCCAATCAGGAATCCTCAACAAACATCCAAGGATGCTTCAGGATGACATAATAATCTAAAACGACATAAAATGAATATAATGTTTAGGGAACGTTTCTATGACAGCTGACATTACAGTCAGCAGCACATCTGGTGGCCAGTTTCCACACTGCAGTGAGGTCTCACTCATTCCCTTCAAGACAGAAAACAACTATTTATCAATCATCTCCGGTCTTGCATAAACACAATTGGCTATTGCTACTCTAAATTAATGGCGTTCTGAGTGGCCTGCTTTGTTGCTTGAAAACACAATTTTGTGTCCTATTTAATCATGCTTTAATCATCCAAACAAAATAAGCATATTGATTATGAAAGTAATGCTTTCTGATATGATTTACTTGCAATGCAGTCATGTAATTTTTTAACATATTAAGGGGCTAACAACAGGATAGGCCTTGGATGCTTTGTCATTTGGCTTTTTGACACTGATGACAAAAATTCTTGCTGATTGAAAAACACATTTTCTGCAATGGATCTCTGATTCACCTGATATTACCGTAATGGCAATATATTGTATGAATAATTGAAACAGGGTTTTGAAATTTTGGAATTGACAAATAATCATCAGTTCAGTATTTTTGTGATTTCTTTCGGTCTCTTTTGTAGATGATGCAGTAACAGGAGAATTGTCCAAGTTGCTGAATGAAATAAAGATCTGCCGTGACAAGGATTGCTCTTTTGAGGAGCTGTGTCAAACTATATCTTCTCATTCTCAATCCATGGAGAGCTTTGGCAGCGGACGATTGTCTGACGAAGAAAGAAACGGCACTCTGACTCGAATGAACAAGGTGTGTTCTGGTCATAAAAATAATAGAAAGAGACATTTCTCTGACTGTTCTCTTTCAAAATTTGATTTAAAGCTTGTTAAAGCACAATAAAATACCAAACACATGCACATGGTTGTATTGTAAAATAAAATGAACAAAAACGTCAAGAGTGATACAAATATTGTCATCATTCACTCACCCTCTTGTCATTTCAAACCTGTGAATTTCTTTTTTTAGCAGAACACAAAAGGTGATATTTTGAGGAATGTTGGTAACAACAGTGGCACTCATTTAGTTTACAGTATGGACACAAAAGCAAATCCACTTACCAACATTCTTCAAAATATCTTCTTTTGGGTTCGTTAAAGAAAGAAAGGCACATGTTTGAAATGAGGAAGGTAATTTAATCATGATAGAATTTTCATTTTGGGATGAACTTCCCTTTAATAAGCTTAGTCTTTCAGTCTTGATTCTAAGTTCTTCAGTATTACCAGCAGAGGGCACAGCCAGACACAGAATACATGTGCTGAATGGTCCAACAGTTTATATAATGTCATAATACATATTCAAAGGTCTAATCACTGACATTATTTAACACAAACAGAATCCAGTTTTTAATATGACATCACTTTAAAGTGAACTGAGTTTAATGTTATTTAAGTGAGAGATGTAGTAAACTTTATACAACAGTATGCAGTCATCATAAAGGGATTTTACAGGATGTGAGTTTCAACGCTCATGTCATGCATTAACTGACACTGTGACCTGTGGAGCACGGTCTTACTCAATTGACTTGTTTTGATCGATTCAATCGAACGTGTTTGTGTCAGGTGAATTAATCACAAGTGTGCGAAACCCAGATAAACAGACTATGGCACGCGTGAACACAGACACTCTCACAAACTGCAGAATCAATTGTGGTCACATGGAGGGTTCGTTTTGCCCGGTCTAATGTGGGTCACGAGATTGCAGTGATTTGCAATTTCTACAAAAGCGAGTAAGAGCTTAAGATGATGTGTTATGTTAAGTTTCAAAATGAATATTCTGGCATCTTTGACACAACCCTTGACCTGTTTGACCTTCTTTTGCAGAACACAAAATATATTTGGTGAAATGTTGTGAACCGTCACTTATTCACTGGGTGGTTTTGTGTCTGCACATGAGAAGTGAATGGGTGCTACTGCTGCTTGCCTACTTTTTTCAAAATATCTTCTTTTGTGTTTTATGGAAGAATTAAAGCTTAGTCTTTCACAGTAGATACACTGTTTCATTAATGTATAAATATTTGTTAGAAGTTTGTGTAATGTGTCTGTGTTTCTCCATCCGACTTTAGCGGCCAACTCCTCCGTTACCCCCGGCGATGGAAGAAGAAGAAAAGAGCTGTGGTCCATCAGGCCTGTGGGAGGCGCTCACTCCCTGCAACGGATGCAGAAACCTGGGCTTTTCTCAGGTATGAAGATACCTCACATGCCTCCGTTCGGTCTATTTTGAGAATGTTTCGGATGTGCAAACTATTGCTTTTTACATTACTCACCCCATTTGTGACTATGTTTCAAGACCGTTAACTTTGATTAATGCACTTTTGGACACAAGAACTGATTCAGACGTAATTCATTATTATTTTAAAATCAGATTTATTCTCATGCACTACACATTTTTGGAAACGAGTGTGGGAAGTTGAGAGTATTTGGTCGGTTCATCCCAAAATTCTTTGACTGGGGCCTCGGTCATATCAGAATGTCATCATAAGAAAGAGGGATCCCCTTCCCTCACACAGGAAGTCTAATAATCCCACAGGAAACGTAATCATGTCACACGCTGATCCGCCCACCTGCAACATGCGAGGAGACCTCCGGCTACCATGGAAACAGGGATGATCAAGTGAAGATGTCAGCAGGCTGGGGGAGGGAGAAATCCAGTGCCTGGAAGGATCTGGGTTTCCTTGAGCCGAGAACGATGCTTCTGAACCCGCAAACAAATCTTTTACTCCATCACTGGCTCTCCTCCACAGGGACTGACACGCACGCTGTTGCCGAAGGGTTCTCGTAGTTGCTAGGAGACACTGAATTCATAAAGTGCAAGGCGTGGGATATCCACCCACTTCCCAATTGACAGATCTGAGTCTCTATCAAAACAGGTGCGTCACAGCACTGCGCAATAACATCCAGAGAAGAGAGATAGAGAGAGAGAGAGAGAGAGAGAGAGAGAGAGAGGGAGGGAGGGTAGAGAGGGTAGAGAGGGTAGAGAGGGTAGAGAGGGAGAGAGAGGGAGAGAGAGAGAGAGAGAGAGAGAGAGAGAGAGAGAGAGAGAGAGAGAGAGAGAGAGAGAGAGAGAGAGAGAGAGAGAGAGAGAGAGAGAGAGAGAGAGAGACATCAGAAATCTTCAATCTGCTGCCAAAGCCTCTGCTCTTCCATTCATGCTGTTTTTCATTCCTCTGCATCTTTTTCAGTTTAAATCATCATTTAGATTTTTTATAACCTTAATATATTTTACTGTAACATCACATATTTACGCAAGTAAAATCCGTTATATTCTTTGTTTGCACAGTTCTATACCCATCTGCTTCAGTCAGCAAACACACTTTCAATCTTTTTTGCCCAAAATGTCTTTTGATTTCAGATAAGAGCAAGCGCTGTCATTTTAGTGTCGGCTTAGCCATGCTTTTCTTTGCAAGAGGCTGAAATGACTGTATAATAACAAACGTTTGACTGACACTTTTGGGCAGCCCTCTTTCCAGAAAAGTCTTGGAGATTTGGCCATCAGTTGATTTGTGTCATTATTGATAGATGATAAAAACTTTGTCAAAAATGTTTCGACCATATTCCAAAAGTTAAATTTAAAAAAAGAGAAACACAGTTGTCAAAGATATAAAAGTTATAATTGTTTATGAGTGACTGTGTTAATTGCTTGTCAATAGAAAATGTAAACTTTACAATAATAAAAAGTTTTTTTCCTATACAAATAGCACAGATATTTGGGGTCAAAAAACCATTTGAAGTTTTTAAACAAATCATTTTTCTTGAATTTTTGTTGTCAAGAAAGGAGCTTTTCGGGATTGTCACATAAAACTACATATTTTTCATGGTAAACACATAAAAAATAATAAAGAAAATATTTTATGTTCTATAAAGAGCAATCCCTTGTACATTTGATGGGTATTATTGCTGGTTTGTGCATTTTAGTTCACAGAAATTGAAAGAAAGTTTACAAATCTCCCAAAAATGTTTTTTTTAAATAGAAAACTTGTTCATGGACTGATATTTTTCTGATCATCAGAGGTTAAGTAAAGAATTAACGGATGAGTTTATATACCCTGTGTTTTAATGTTATGTCCATAACGCTGGAATGGCTTGCATGTTTTATTTTGTTGGTCTATTCCAACTCTGTGTATATTCTCATTTGTACCTGCGTGTGGCTGTTGTAATTGACCTGAATGGCTGTATGTGAGTGTGTAATAGAGTAAAGTTATGTTTTTCCCTCTCATTGACTGCCCAGACAGCGTAATTTAGGAGCTAAGCAGAGCCAGAGCTTGTCATTTAATAGATCATTCTGAAAACACCACGGAAATAAGAATCCCGAACGGCAGTCTTCTTTTATGAGCTCATTTAGAGCCAAATCCAGGCGATGGAGTTTAGGGAGGGCAAACTGCGTATAAATATGCACCAGCTCTCTACTCGAACCCCTTATTAATGGATGATTTATACAAACGGGGACTTGTTTTAGGAGCAGCTTTACTAATAAAACTGTCATTTTCAACTAAGCATGTGTGTTAAATCCCCTACATGCTTGAATTTGTGCACTTTTCACATCATTTACATAATACATTAAAAATGTATAAACATGATTTGCTCAAAGCTTTTGTGGTTCTTTGAGCATCATTGTCGTCCTTGAGACATTGCAGATGCTTAATGCTCGGATTATACATAAAGATGCTGTTGTTAATGAATGCTAAGCATCCGGATATAAAGAAAAGACTTGACATTCAAAACTTGGGACTGCGCTAACATTTCATCATCTTTGTTTTGTCTTTGTGTGATTGTGACTCCTGTTAAAGTTTGCAGAACCTCACATTGTTTCATGCTTTCCTTTTTTTAACACTGAGAGATAATAAGGCCATCAAATGACTGGGAACTTCTTGCAAACTCTGATGACAGTAAGTCCCCCATAAGAAAGTTCTCAGGAGAATTGTAATGTCATGATTGTCCTGTCCGTCTCGAAATGCCTCCAGTCTCCCCACTGGACTTCGGAGTTCTTCTCTGAGTGTGTTTGCTTGACTGCTTTAGAACTTTTACTTGTTTGTTTGTGTTGCATCTGCTGTGTGTTTGCTTTGAATGTTGAACGTTCCTCGTAAGAATAAGAAGTGATTTTAGTATGGTAAAAGTGAAGTAACCGTGCTTTTGCTGTTTTGTTCAATGCTGTTTGTAGCATAGACAAAAAAGTATTGCGTCACTATTATTATTTGTGTCTGTATTATATGCAATTGTTTGTATTTACAGTTATTTCCCAGACAACAGTATAAAGCATAAATACTTTTTTAATTCACTACATTTTATAAAACTATTTTGATATGGATATATTTGAAACCGAGTATTTTAACTTGTTTTACTAAGTTTATTTAAACTTTTACTAAGTTTAAATAACATGCATTTTGAAACTACAATTTTTTCTAAGGGATAAAAATAAAAAATTTTTTATTTAAATGTACAATAATCGACCAAAGGGGAACTTTAATTTACTCAAGTTAAAAGGTAACAAAGTGAAATATAGTGCAGTCAAAGGTATGATATTCAGGACTGTGCAAAAGTGTTAAAAACATAACTACTTTCAACCCAATAAATGTTTTTACATACTTATTTATATCATTTAGAGTTGTTGTGATTAGACATTAAGAGTTTACATTTCTAGAGAAATCAAGTGAGATTTTTTGCATGAACAGGATGTGTGACAAAAGCCAGTGCTCCATGCAGAGATCTGGTGTCATCATCTATTAGTACATGATAAAAAGAGAGAAAAAACTTCAACAGACTAAATCCAGAAGACCTGTGTTAATGTCCTCACAACGCTTTAAGACATCTACCTGCAAAAATACAGGACTGTGAAAAGTATCATCACAGTACTACATAGTCAAAAAAAAGTAAAGACTAAATAAATGTTTAGAACTTACATTCATTTTCTTATAACTCACTACTGCAAATGGTGTGAATACCTGTACCTTAGTAAGACCGAATTTCGTACATTTACTGTCAAAACCTTATGTGGAAAGACTTTCTTGTACACAAAGGCCTCGTTGTTCTTTTGACTGTCTAATGTGTGATTTAAGGAACGCAATGTTCTGCATATTTCTTAATCGAACAATGGTGCAGTATAAGAAACTGTATAACATCTTGCACCTAGTTCCCTTGCAAGTCAGCAAGAAAACTCTTCGTTGTTATATGCACTTATAAAAGAGCTTTGATGGCTTTAATTCCCTAAATCTACTTTAGTCCTCTCAGCTTTTACAAATAGTGTATGCTCGACGTTTGACCTGCAAATGCTACCGTTACGCGGTGTGCTTTGCTCCAAACTTCACGCCAAATCCCTGAATCCCGGGCCGGTGTGCTTAGGTATAGTGTATTACAGACTTTCAAAGCTTTGGCTCAGAAAGGTCGGGGAGCAGGAACTTAATGTGCTGAGACATTGAATGGGGAGAGTATCCGAGCGTTTTATAACAGTGTCCAGTCATTTGACGGACATGAAAGTCACTTCTAAAGAATTTGGTTGTAAATCACACAAAATGAGTTGCTTGTGCTGTTGGGTTGTGATATTTAGCTTTAATTTCATCATTTCATGCTCATAGTCTGTATCTTTTTTTAATGAAACCACAATGCGACAACATTGTGTAAGCCAAAGGCTGGTCTTAACCCGCGAGCCTCCGCTTCACTATTCCTCATCTCTGCATGCCAAGACGTCCTCAGAGGCACATGACCGAACGACAGAGCTCACTTATCCCTTTATCTGTTCCGAGAAGGTCTCTGAGGGCTCTTTATGCTGTGCTGGTCCTCCTCGAAAATATGCAGGGCTCCGATTAGAAAAACACAGGAAATGACAGAGGCCTTTCACATCAGATAGTGCATGAACCATCTGAACACCACGAAAGCGAATTCACATGACTGTGGATTAATCGAACGTGATGGGCAGAGAGAGTCTGTTAAAAACAAGAGGACATTTCATTCAGCTGTAGAAGTTTTGTCAGGGCCCCGTGACGTGCGGCTGAAGATCGCGGGCGTGACTGGGGGCAGATTTCCTATTTGGATGTGTGTCCAGTTCCAGCACGCTAATTACTGACCCGAGCGGCTGCTGTTTGTTTGCAGCCTTCCTTTTCAGAGACAAAAAATCAGTTCCTGTCTCTGGTGTCGGGGGGAAAGAGACCGAGAACAAGACTCGTGGTGTTCACGGACAGTTGGGCACGGCCGGGTCATTTTGAATGTGCGACGGAGGGTTTTTTCACACTTACAGGGAAGACATGAGGAGACTACAGAAATAAGCAGGTACTAAGGGTTTTGTCATATGTTTGGACTATTCTATGTGTGTTCCTGGCTATAGTTTGGGGAAAAGAAGAAAGTTGGCTTAACCTTTTTGGGTCAATCTGGACTAGACAAAATTATTTTTAAATAAAGAAACATACAAATAGTCAAAGTTTTTTTGGGGGTTTTGAGTTTGATCTTAGTAGTTGTAACAAAACGCATAATCTAAGGCATGTTGAGCATTTAAGTCTTTGACATTTCTTATTATTCGTGGCCAGTGCGCAGTTCCCCCGTGCAAGCGTGTCCGTTCTAGCGTACGAAGCAGGAAACCCCAAATCAAAGTGCGTCCACTTCCTCTCCTTCCTGCTCTTCAATATTTTCTTTAGCGTAGACTTATCGCTCACGTCCTGCAACGTGGTTGAAAGTCCAAAAGTAAGTTCTGCTGAATGCTACTTTTATCTCTATCTCATTGTCATTCTGCAGTCTTCTCTTCGTTGGTTTATCTGTGTCTTAAGGGCCTCTGTTCTATCATAATGAATCTTCAGAAACACAGCGAAAGAGGAAATGATAGTTTGAGACGAGCAAGGGGAAGGGAAATGGATGGTTCGCAGATCAGTTACATGGACATGCTGTATGGACAAGCAAAGGAGGATAGGTTGAAGGGACAGTTCACCCCAAAATGAAAAATAAGGTCATCATTTTTGACCTATCATTTGTGAGCCTATTAAAAGTCTTTTTTGTGATTAACTGTTTTCTAAACAAAATCAATCTACATAATGTTAAAAACTTTCTGTGAAAATATAATCCTGATATATTTTAACCGAAGTTATTTTCAAATTAATGTCTTAAACCAAGCTTTGATGCCCATTATCTAGGAAATTGATTTTCAGACATATTTCTTATTATATTTCTACATATTTCTACTACATATTTCTACATATTTCTTCTACACAACACGTAGAGGTTATTTACATGAATGTCCCAAAATGACATTCATTATGACAAAACCATTTAGTACCTGAATGTACTTGTATTTAATAAACGTAACATCAGTGCAAGTCAATGGGGACCATTAAGTATACTTAATTTTTTCCCCAAAATATATTTGTACAGAAATGAGACAATGGTTGTGATTTTCGTTTTGGAGTGAGTTATCCAATTAACATTGCTTTATAATATTTCTCATACCTATAGAATGACTTCCTTTTATAATTTGAATACATAAATAATATTGTACATTTAAATTGTTTTTAAACAAAAGAGTAAATATTACTGTTTAAATTAGTAAACAGTAATAACAGTAAATTGTATAAATTATTTTGCGTTTTATAGACATCTTTCCAAACCATCTTTCAGTTCATTTATCAGTAATAGCATAAAGGCATACAATCCTAAAACCAGAATATCCCAGCCATTTGGGGGTGGGCTTTTTTAGAAACAGGGCAACCACTCCTCACACCCTAGAAACCACATAGTAACAGTGTCAGCATTCTTAGCATCATAAAGAAAACCTCATTTCAAACGTAGTCAACTACTAATTAGCTGTCGTTTGGCTGCCAAATCCATCTCATTTATGCATGTTATTGCATGATTGCATTCACACCGGTCCTGTCTTGAAATAAAACATGCTGCGCAGCTGTAAACTTCCTCACAATTGTTTTAATTAAATGAGGAGATGATTAAATGACTCTCTTATGGCTGCGTTTTATGATTTTAACCTGTTTTGTGTCACCAGTGTCTGGCTGTGTAATTGTGTTTCCATATAATAAAGAGCTAATCTTGAGAGTCTATATAGAATTAATTAAACAGGTGTATCTAGTCACATCGGCTAAGAGAAAGATCTTTATTCGGTCCGATGTGATAAATTGGCCAGGCCCTGAGCACGGCGCATGATGGATGTGTCCAATGCTTTGGTTGATGTAGGATTTGGGAGCTGACAGGCGGAGTAATAGATGTGTGAGAAGAAATCGATGGGGTTCATGGGAAATAAGTGAGATGACAATAGGACCTGCTTGGCCTGTGCTATGTTTACTTTGAGGGATGGCTGCCCTCACATGCCCGGCGGACTCGATCCGTGAAGACAAACAGGCTGTGGACGCCGATGCCAGTGTTTCATTAAAATTGATGGAAGCAGGTCTCAGGTGGACGTTTATCCCGATCATCCGGGCGCAGGATGCAGCATTGGCAAAATGTTTATGGCACTCCTTGTGCTTAAATTATTGATTTTCAACCAGATTGTCTGTTTAACCGAGCAATGACAGACGCCGGAGCTTTGGCAGAAGCTTGTCGGAAGCAACAGTCATTATTTACGCAGTTTCATTTGCTGGCGCGGAAATGACACGCTTCACCTTAAACTACTCACTTTCTGTTAATGTGTTTGTGTGCAGGACAAGCGATGTGGTGAAATTGCTCATTCTCCGTCACTGGATGTCTTTTCACCGGTGGATGAGGACAACCCTTACGAGTCAGTGGCCACAGCTGTCACACGCAAACCCTGCTCTCTGGACATCCACCTTCCCAACGCCTGCCATCGCAACGGTTAGTTTGACCGCACCTGGATGTTGACCTCCATTGGTTATATGATTGATGTACGATGTATTGATCAGAATCGATTCGGGTTGGAGTCATAAATGAAACAAACATGCTATTATACTTTTTATAACATAAAAAAAATATGTCCCAAAACTAACAAACGTAGAATTTGGATAAATAAGTGCAGATCTCCTGCCGCAGTTCACTACTCGGGCATCATTCCTGCGGTAAGGGTTAGTGTTGTCGTGGAAACAGCTTAAGACTTACCCAGAGAGGTTGGTGAGTCACCTGCAAGTTGTCATGGAGACGCAGCGAGCTGTTGCCTGTAGGCCGGTGATTCACACCTGGTGTAGCCGAAGTCTGTGTTATCTTCTAGACGACTCTATTAATAAAGTCACAAAGTGTATATGTGTCTGTATGTGTGTGTGCATGTGTGTGTAAGAGCCAGATTGCATTACAGTAACGCTAGACAGTGCTGTTTGTGCCTTTGCGGATGTTTGCATGTATTTTTGGGACAAACTGGATTTTGACCAGTTCTATTTTAGGCTCATCCGTATCTCTACAAGCATTACAAGACAATTCTCTCTCTTATTATCAGCATTGCAGGATTATACACAATAATTCAGGGCTCTCTTTCGAGAAATAAAACAGAGATGTGCTGGTATGGGTGCTCATCAAAATGATTCTACAAGTAAGAATTAATTAAAAATTCACTGGAATAAATGTATTATATATTAATGTAGAATTAATTAGTATTTTTAATAGACATTTTATTATTAATTTATTGACATTAAAATATTTATTCTGACCTCATTTACACTTTTTTTCATTACTTTGTAAAATTTATAATTTGCTGGTCAATTAAATTTTAAATTAATATTTTAATATTCTGTTTGTTGGAAAATTATTAAACAATGAATAATTTATATTGGATCAAGCTATTAAAATAAGGCTATGAATCAATCCTAAAACAATTCTCAGAACTTAATCTGATTGTTGTTTCCCCAGATTTACTTTTTTCCTATTAAAGACGAAGAAGACATAGAACAAACTGTCCTACTTTGGCTGTGTAACAGCCTATAGGTCCAATGAATGTTGTCATGTTGAGGTATAATTAACTTTTTAACCAAGCAATGAAAGCAATGAAATTCTTGAATACAGTGTATTTAAAGAGGATTCAAATTGGATGCAAAAACAAACTGAACTTAAGGAACAACAATTCTGATTCTGTACAGAATTGTGTGTGCACTGATTTATTGCTTACAGGGGAAACTCACTAAAAAATAAGAAATAAAAATGTCTTACTGCTTCACCTATCTCGGTAATTTTCTTCAATATTCACTGCAGAATGTTCACCATCGATCTGTTTATCGTAATACTTTGCAAACTGTCAACCAATAATACCAATCATATAATTTATAAAATGTACGTTATGCATGTTTCATATGTTTATTTAATTAAAGTTCACCAAAAATAAAAAGTCTGTCATCATCCCTGTTGACATTTCAAACCTGTATCACATTTTCTATTTTGAAGAATGTTGGGAACCTGCACCCATTCACTTGAATTGGTTTTGTGTCCATAAAATAGAAGGTAATGGGTACAACTGCTGTTCAGTTTTCAACTTTCTTCCAAATACCTTGTTCTGTGTTCTGCGGATGAAAGTAGTAAAGTTCAGTTTAAAATGACAAAATGGAGAGTTAATGACAATTTTATTTTTGCTTGAACTTAAATTACTACATGTAATATTATAACCAACATGTATGTAGCCAACAAAGTAATACAGATACAGATACAAACAAGACGTAATCTACGTCGGAGAGCCAGCATTTTCTACCCATCATTAGCATCATCACAGATGTGAATTGGTTTCAGTTTTGGTTACTATTATAATAGTAGTGTGTATTCGACCAAGCGAGAATAGAATATTTAAAAATTAGGAAACAACAGGAATTAAATATGAAAAGCTCTAGAAAAACTGTCCTTTAGGTGAACTATCTGGGCCGTGTCACATGGTCGAGAGTTTACAGTCTGAGAAATTTAAACCAAGGCAGTTTTTGGAAGAATACCGCATTGTTTTTCCACAGTCAGACTGTGTGCCTGCGGTGGGATTTGTTATGGATTTATTAAGCGACATCTTGTCAAAAACAGGATTTGGGTGGAAAGAGGCAAGAAATGTGACTGGCTCAGCATAAGTCCTGTAACAGCTGCCTTGGCCTCTCTCACTTTATTCATACTAACCAGTGTTTTCTGTCCCTGTTTGTCTCTGGTTTTAGTTCTAATCTGCGATATTACACAAACATAATGAAGTTGAATTCTCCTTTTTTATCTTTCACCCATTTAGGACATCGTAGTTCTTCATTAGATCTTAAACTAATATGTGGTTTCTGCTTCCTCTTTAATGCCAGGTGTTAAAGGATGGAGTTCCCAAATGACTCGCACACAGCACCTTTAATATTTGCATAAAATTGCACTTTTATGTTCAGTTCTGTGGCTGGATTCTTCAAATATGACTGTTGGCTATATTTATAAGAATCCCAATAATGGCCTTCAATTGTTTTTTACGAGTCGTGGTCTTCACTTGGCTCCTGCATGCCTCATTTCTCCCAGGGTATCGCGGCTCAGAGAGGTTAATGGCTAATGGCTGTGAGAGTAAAACACAAGCGGGGTTCATCCCCGGCTTCCTGCCCATTACCAACAGGGTCAAGCCCCAGCAAGCTTCCTCGGCAGTCACAGATTCCCTGCTGTTATCGCAAAAACAGCTGCGATGGGTTTTGATAGAGTCACACTCGTTCCCACCAGCTCTTTTATGGTCCCGCGCACACACATACTGTAGCATCCCCTCGATGATCACCAGTGTCTTGATTGGTCGCGGATGTTGTTTTATGCAGTAAGCAACTATAACAAAAGCACGAGCGGCAATCAAGGCGGCCGTTTTGATAATGAATTATTAATAGCTTAGTTAAGTGCCTTGTGAATATTCTGAGGTCATTTGCATGATAAGGCACTGAGACTGTTATATTCAATGTTGCGTGTGTTAGGAGGAAATTAACTAGATATTCATGTGTCCAAATCGACTAGACTCACCAGTTCATTAGTCTGCTTGGTGTTCATGGGAATACAGAATGCGGATCTTTCCTCGTATTATTTGGTTAGGCTTGCATGTAGAGTTGGGTCCGGTGTGTTAACACATCTTTCAGGGCAAGTCGAATTCTGATTTTTAATAAAGATCTTATCTGTGAGTCCCAGTGGGGGTTCATCGTGTACAAAAGTTCGGCTTTTACATGTGTGCAAGACCACATGCATTAGATCTACATATCTATTTTCCAGAATCTTTATATACAAATAGCTTGTTTTTAATAAAATGAGTGTTCTTTAAATAAACAACGAATATACATAAAACTTTCCATAACATGCGACAACTGTATAACATGGCATGAACATACACTTCTGGTCAAAGGATCACCTAATTATATTTTGTATGAAAGTTAATCCAGCACAACCATTGGAATAATATAACTGGGAGAATTCTTTTGTAACTAAAAGCTTAAAAAAAATGAAGTTGTAGTTGTAGTTAACCTGAAATTTTACCAAAGGATTTTTTTATCTACAGTATGCCGGACTTGGAATATAGAAATGGTTGCTTTAAGAATTATTTGGTCAAAGAAACCAATTTCAAAAATATAATAACGGTCTTAAAGGTCCCGTTCTTCAAGTTTTTTTTTAGCTTGTCATCACATTGTACCTTTAAAATGTGTAACTAGTTCTGATTGTGCGGTTCCTGTGTTGTGATTTGACAGCAAAGTTTGCGAAACATCATGCCTCTTACCACAACGTAAAGAGATGAATGCACTTTAATTTTATCAATTTGAAAGGCAATCAGACACAGAGAACAGAGATGAAGAGGATTGGGTAGACCTGCACAACTCTTGCATATGCCTAAACATAGTACAATGATTTTCCTGGCTGTAATCAACAAATAATTTAAACTGATCATTATTAACACAAACAATCAAAGGTGTTAAAAAAGTTTTGTGGGATTAGTTTCAAATACCATCTAGTTTACAAAGCTAAACAGCGTTGCCCTTTGTGTAATAAGTTAAAGAAACTGTTAAACGCACCAACTTAAATAATAAAATACATTACCGGTTGTGCTCAATTAACAACACCTTCTCCAGATAAAGAGAGAACTGCTCAATCTATAAAGAATAATCTTTGTGCAAATCCTTCATTAAACTGATTGACATCGAGGAAGCGATCCTCTGTAAAATGTGCTGCACAAGTACAGATTAGACTCCGGGATGAAAATAACAGTCTCGACGACATAGCGATAAACATTCACACTCTACCACTGCATCTCTTCTTCTTCACTCTGGGAGCGGTACAAGACCACGCCCCCTTTTCCGTGTTCCTGTAGGCGGAGGTAACAGTGATAGTGATGTCACTAAAGAAGGAAGTAGAGCGATGTTGCCAAGCCGACCATTTTTATAGGCGACTTCTGTTCAATAAAATATCTTGCTTTGCATTGAACTTTAAGCTTTATAATTTTACAGATATTACTTATACTATAACAACAACATTATACACTAATTAAACTTTTAAATGGGAAATCATGAAGAAGGGGAGCTTTAAGTTACATTTTTCCCAAGATATCCTCAACGTTTGACCAAGAGTATATTTATTGTAAGTTTTTATTTCAATAAAGTAACTTAACCTTTATAATAATGTTTAATCAAGACGTTATCTTTATTTGTTTTTTAGTTTTTCACATTTTTCAATCTATTCAATGTTCCCATATAGAGTTTTGATGTTTCCAAAAAATGGTGGAAAAAGGTTTTAATTGTTTTTTATTCTTGAATTTATTTAGCAAATAAAGGATATTCACCGGAAAGTTAGTTTGCAATAACCCAGTTTAGGTTTTATTTCCTAATCAAAACAACCAAAATGGGGGTTGATTAATATGACTGGGACAATAAAAATATAAGTAAAAGGTAGTCTAGTTTCCTAGTTTAAATTTTTGATCATTCCAGCAAAAAAAGTTAAAGTCTCCTTTTATTTGGAGACAAGAATTTACAGATTAAATGAATTTTTACAACTTTGTCGTACATTGTCGCCATGGGACTTACAGACTCTTGATAACAATAGTTTCACAGAGCAAAAGCTGTTGGTTTGTGTTTGTTTTAATAATCGGTAGAATGTGTACAGTATTTAACTAATTTAAGGAATAAGTTTAATGTTATTCACTGTTTCTCTCTCATCTTCTCTCATTCATAAATGGTGATTTCACTCAGCATGAATCTACGGGGATCTTCAGTCTCACACTAGTGTGTGTATGTGTGAATGTATACAGTACATTTGCTATTTTTAGGTTATGCGCCTTGAAACCAAATCACATTCACGCAAATAGACACACACACACGCACGCACGTACACACTTACACACAAACACACACACACACACACACACACACACACACACACACACACACACACACACACACACACACACACACACACACACACACACACACACACACACAGACACACCATGAGTTATTGGATCTTGTTACAAATGTTCTCCTGAAAAAACGCATTAAGAATTCATGGTGGTCAAGCTTCCTCTTCATAAGATACTTCGGTATCATGGATCTGTTTTTATTGTAGTTGTCGAATAAATCGTACACATGTTCTATGATGTGATTGTTAATACTGTTGTTATTATTATTAAATAATATATTGTTAAAGGTATAGTATACCCAAAATAAAAATTCTATCACTATTGTTTTGAGTCTGTATAAATGTTCTTATAAACACAGAAAAGATATTTGGATTCCTATAATCAAACAGTTTTTGGCCCCCATTGACTACCTTTGGAGGATTTTTATAAATATATATTTTGAAAAATGTAGTACAACAAAAGTTCTGGGGTAAAACCCCTGCCATTTGAATTATTTCCTATTATTATATTAATTCCTATTATGTAAGTCAATGTCAGAATTTTCTTTTTTGTGAGATTGTCATTCATTTTACGGATTGAGGAATTTTGCTAAAGTATTCATTTGAATATTTAACCGAGAATATTTGTTTGCAAATCAAATGTAGAAGCATTTCATAAGTAAGATATACTTTATAACTTTTTATAAGAAGTTATAAAACTAAGCTTTGAAACATAACAAAAGTTGACCAGTATTCGATGCTTGGCCTTTAAAGTCTAATCAGAGTGTTCTTATGGCTAATGATGCAAACTATCCGCATTAGAAACTAAGTATTCATCTTTTTCATTAGCATTTAAAGAAACAGGGTTCATTCCCTGTCCTTTCCGGCTATCGCTATATGTGCATCTATTGAATTTCTGCATGATTTAGTTCTTTCCGTAAGCTCTTTCCATCTCCGGTTACTCTACCCGTAAGTAGCACTTCATGCAAATGACTTTTCAAATCTATGGGGGGATGGAAATCTTGGACCTATTTCATCCCAGCGATCTCCCTGGGCTTATTGTTTTAAACATATGAATCCAGTCAATTTAAATTCAAGCTTTTTTGTCTCTCCGAAGGCCACTTCTCCCATGTGTCGGCCAGTGATGCTGAGCGAGGTAACCATGGCGATGACTCAGGCCTGACTCCTGACTGCTCGCCTCCCTCACCTGATACAGCCCTGAGGAACATCGAGAGAGTCATTCGCCCCCAGGTACACAAACACACACAGAGTCATTATTTAGACTATAATGCTGAGCTGCTCTCAAGGTTAATGGTGCTTTTTAAGATAAAACACAGTCTGTCTGTTACCATCTGAGCATCTGTGTGTGGGAGTCACACACACAAACACACACACACATAAACAAAGACATGCACACGATGCTGTTGTGTATTAAATTTACACTGCAACATTCGTCACCCGAATGTTACGACTGATAAATATGCACATGCTTCATGAGGAGATTCTCTTTATGCTTTGATATGCAATTGTCCTGCAATGCCCTCGTGTTCACTCTCACAAACTTGAGGGATTTTTGTTTATGTACCATATTTTACAGTGTTTTAGTAAAGTATGACCATAGTGCCAAAAACGCTTTAAAACACTTTGCAACACTTACAGCATGAGTGTCATTGCATTAGATAACATGTTATTAAACATTCAATCAAAATTCAAGGGGGTACTTTTGCAAAAGTGTAACAAGCACACCTTTCGAACAAAACATTTCACATGAAGAGGCATTAATACATTTTAAAGAGCAAATATTTTATGAAAGTTCCTACTTTGAAGGCTCCAACAACAAGTTGATGTACATTTAAAAAAACCGTTTTATAATATTATGCATTAAGGATCACCTTACTTCCCTACTGACTCTGAAATTTTTCGATCTGCAATTCAATTTTTGTACCCCACCTTTCTTTAAGCCTTCTCCTTTTTAAGATTTGTTAGATACTCCACTCAGCTGTGGTTGGGTTATTTTAACCCAATGCCATTGGCTTATACTGTTAATGAACCCATGTTGGGTTGTGTCAAACCAAAATCCTGTGTTTATGAATACTCAAAAGAATCAAAAACCTTTTTTTTTTAAATGGAACAAAAAATTATCAAATCTGATTTATTCAAATATTTCTAATAAATTTCACAGAAAACATTGTGGTATATATCAAAAATATATTTGTTATATAAATATATTTTTTATATAAACTTAAATGTAAATTGTAAATTTTAGAGAAAGTAACTGAGTTTTTACACAATTATTTTAATATTTTTTAATTATTTGAATTGTTCCACAAAAAATTGATTTACTGTTTTTTTACTATTTTTATTTACAATGCATTGAATCAAATATAGACTATTTTGCTGGTTAATTCATTCCAGTTTGAGTTGTCAGTAATGAGTTTGTCCATTTTTAACTCAATGTTGGGTGGAAATAATCAAGGCAATAACTTATAACATTCGGCTTGACTTCATGTGTACTCTGGTGTGTATGTACCTATGATATCCCATAATCCTGTGTGTAGTTTTGCCGGCTGGTGAACTGAAAAAAACCTATTTGTGGGTACATTTCAAGTTACTTCATATCTCGCTTTATGTTTAGCAGAAAAAGAAATAAAGATTTGAAACAACTTAAGGGTGAGTAAATCACGAGAGAATCTTTATTTTTGGGTGTAATATCCCTTTAGTATATGTGGTGCAGGTTTCCACATTTTTGGGGGCTGCTTCATATAATCGCTTGTTCTCTTTCTCTCAGTCAGTTTCCTGCTCTCACTGCTTGTGTCCTATTATTCTATAAGACGGGTATGAAAGGGCTCTTTTTCTTCCTATCAGAGTCATGTTTGTCCTTTTCTATCTGCTACAATCCCTCGTTTATCTGCGCGGGCCCACTCCTGGCTGCGCCGCCTGCGTGCTGAGCGCCCGCAGGATTAGAAACTGTGGGCATTTTCCCCCAAAGTCTCCAACAACGGGGTGCTACAAAACTCCACAATGGCTCGTTCAGATATGACGTATGTTGTGTCCTTTAAACAGATTTATTCTCTTTTTCAAACTGTGCTTTGGCTCTGTGGAATGCCATCCTTATTCCGATGATATTCTGTTCTTTTGGTTTGGCTCAGGTCTCTCGTTCATTGTATGTTTTTCGTCAATTTTTGTCTCTCAAGTGCCATTGTTAAATACTTCTTGGAACAAAAAGCACACATCCCAACAACCTCAACCATTTAAGGCATCAGTCATGTTTGTTGGGAGGTATAAAAACCACTTGCCCAAGTTTGTCATATGTAAAAATAGTCTAAAGGTTATAGCAATGGCCTCAATTATATTTGAATATTAATATTAATAATAATATTTTCTAATTTCTAGTTCCTCTCAGATAACATTTGTGTGCTTTACGTTTCTTAAAAAAACAAATTGCGCTTTTTAGAACTGAAATTCCACATCTACTAACAGCTTAACACAATCACATCTTTGTGTAAGTGAGTTCTCATTTGTCTTTCACGTCTAAGTGGTGTAAATTTGTGAAATCTTTTGCACTACCTGTTGTGCTACCTGTTGCTCTGTACCTTGCTGAAACGTGTGACTCAGAAACAGCTGAATTATCACACAGATGTGTCTGAGCGCTTGTCGCCTTTCAAGTGAGCCGCCATCAGAGCTGCTCCAGAACATTGATGGGACAATTGGGCACCTTGTTTATTTAATGCATGAGTGTGAAAGAGTCTAGTCACGTAGAGTATGATGATGATGAGCGTAATACGAGCATACAGGTGTGCTTCTCATTCCCACTGGAGAGGTGATGGGAAGAGAAAAAGATGAGAGGTCATTGCTTTCAGCTTGCGTTGAAATTTGGACTCTAATCAATTCTATTCCACTCTTCCCTGCTCTAATCTTAGCAATTTTATTTTACACTAGTCTAGGCAAGGCAAGACATGTTTATTTATATAAGATATTTCATACACAGTTGGAATTCAATGTGCTTTACATAAGAGGAAAATGAAAAGGAAATATAAAGGTATAAGGTATTTAAAATAACTTTAAAGATGATTTAAAATCCAATTAAAAATGAAAGTAAAATGTAATCTGAATAAAATTGTTACACATAAAATCTAGTTAGGCCGAAGCACAGTGCTCATGTAATAAAAGTACATCCAAACAGGTGAGTTTTGAGTTTAGGTTTAAAGGTTTTGGATAATCTGATCTTTTCTGGAAGCTGTCTACAGTACTTTATACTCTAATCAGTTCTTTTCCACTCTAGTCAATTTGGTTCTATTCTATTCTACTATACTTAACTTTACTTTGCTCCATTATATTCCACTCTACTGTTCTCGACTGTTCTATTTCACTCTACTCTACTGTAGTCTAATCAATTCTACTCCACTCCACTCTTCTCAATTCTACTATTATACTCAACTCTCTTATACTCAAAGTTGTTCTAGTCTTATCGTCTCTACAGAATTATGTTCTACTCTACTATACTCAGCTGTCTCAAATATTCTCTACTCTACGCTGTTCTCTGTGCTATTCCATGTTACTCTGATCTACTCTATTTTACTCCAAATTTTAATCTACTACACTCTACTCAAATGTACTTTTCTATTCCAGATGATTCTCCTCTCATCTACTCTACTGTATTCCCACTCTAATATTCTATATTCTACTGCTCTACTCTATTTTATGCCACTAACTGTACTCCCCTTTAATCAACTCTATTCCACTCTATTGGGTTTTGCTTTATTATACTCTACTTTTCTCTGCTATGCTCTACTCTACTCTACTCTACACTACTGTTCTCAACTTTATTCCATTATATTAACTTTATACATTACTATACTCCCCTTTAATCAATTCTACTCTGGTCAAATCGACTCCACTATATCAATTCTATTCAACTCCAGTCTGTTTAGCTCTACTCAACTCTACTTCAATTTATTCTGTTCTGTTCTACTATTCTGTGATTTATTGTAAAATATATCTATTTCAATATACAGAAATAATGATGGCAAAATGATTTTATTAAAATCACAAGAAATCTGAATTAGTGAATGAATAAATGAACGAAATTGTCAATTATGAATTGGGTTTTCTGCTCAGTTTTTGAATCAACTGTTTTCTAGACCATATAGAGTGTATTTGTCCAATCTATTTTCCATTTTAAAAGGTTTTGCAATGATGAATTGGAGTTCAATAAATAATTGTGTTGCAAATGCACTGTAGTTAACCTTTGTAGGAAGCCAAAAAGACGTGATTAAATGTGACTTGTATGTGGACAGTAGATGCTCCTGAGCTGGAGAGGGGACAGTAAATCCTTTCTCTGCTCTTATAGATGTTTCACACGAGCGCTACCAATGTTATTTTGCTCAGCCAAAGATTGCATGACCTTTGTAAAATGTGAAATAGTGCTTCCTTTAGCTCTGTCAGCTTGCCTTGATGCAGTAACAAAATACAAACCTACCATGATCGGTTCATACCTGTTACTACACTTAAACGTAAAGCTAAATGTATTGCCAAAACATCAAAACTATCTGAGGCATCAGAGGAGACATTCAGTTTAAGTGGACAGAATTACCACCTGTTGTCTTGATAAGGTTAGCACTTGAACAACCATGTGAATTTCGATTCTTTATCTCGCACATCTGTGTTTAACAGGTCTCCAGGCACCCATCTGGAGATGCTTTGGTTGTTTGTGGTAAAGTGTTTATCTGCGTTTGAGCCCAGCTGTGATTAATTTAACCATAAGTGGCTCTGATAAGCTCCATGCTCTTTCTGGCTGTATTAGGTGCTTAGATGCTGGAAAATGTTTGATAAGAACTTCTGTGTACCTCTCAGCTTAGAGCGATAAAAATCACACCCATGAACACTTTCTGCCCGTTAAACCTTGGACCGGACTTCATTTCTTTTAACCTCCTATTGTTTCTGCTGTTAGGCTTAGTTTCCTGTTGCTTAACTGGTAAACATGCCGTTTGTAATGCGAATGTAATACTGATGAAATGTAACCATTTGTTTGGTGTCTTTAAGATATAAATATCTTAGTATAAAGGTCACAAAAACACAATGAATTACTCAATAAAACAAAATTGCATGTTTTGATGTTGTTTCCACCCTTTCAATACATTTCTGTGTTCTTTTAATTGATCATTTTATCTCTAAAATATAAACTTTGATCACAATTAAACTGCCCAATTATGTAAAGCAGATACATGAACTTGCAAATTAGCCCGCCTCCACTCAGTCACATTCAACAGTTTCAGGTTCTGCTTAAACTGAAAGTGAAACTGAGAGCTGACACAGCAGCAAACAATATATGAACTTTTTTGCATGTCTATGGGTGGAACTGCGATAGAAATGATTTAATATGTTGATGACATCATTAGCCAGGGCACTTTTATTCCACATTTTTAAACTGTCTTTGATAAGATTCACTTATAGAGAGAAAAAACTCAGGAATAGGCTAAAATGATAAATATGCATGTTGTTTGTCTCTAGCCTATTAAAACACCAGAAACGCATATTAACAACATTATTTACTTTGTCCACAAATAGGGTCTTGTGACACTTTTTAAAACATTGAAGCATTCACCTGGGATGCGTTTTCAACAGTTGAATACTTGTTGGCTGCTTTTCCTTCATCTGTTCCCACACATCCATTGAAAAAACATAAACCTTATTTAAGGATTAAATTGTTTTTTAGTAATTTTTGATACCCTAAATTCTATAAATCGTATATGATTTTGAGTGTAAACCCTGAGATCAAAATGTTTTTAAGGTAAAACACGTTAATTAGGTCAAGAATATCTGAATGTGTAATGCTGAATGTTATCCCTGTAGTTTTTCAATGCCAATACCTCAAGCTAAAAGATAAAATGTAAGTTCTGTTTGAAAAATTTTCTTGCGTTATATTCTCTACGACTGACAGTTTCGCTTTTAAAATTAAAAATAGCTACATAGATGTGCATTAATGACAGTCATTACTGTCCAAGTCAAAAGCTGTTGAAAAAATCATTCTTATATAGCGAATATCATCTGAGGTAAGATGGAAAATATCCTTTATACCTTTCATTTAAAACTATTTAAATGCTTTTGGACCGAAAGTGCAGGGATTGGGCTTCAGTAACATAAACACTTGGAGCCACCAAACTCCTTCTTTTATACAATGATGTGAAGAATCATTTGGGCTCTGGTTGTCAGAGAAGAATTTGTAAGCAGAAGGTTGTGGGTTTGAATCCCAGCGCCTTACCTCTGTTCGCTCTGCAGTGATGAATGACTCCTGCACAATACTTGTAAGTCGCTTTTGATAAAAGCGACTTGTTAACATGCTCTTGTAAACATTACAGCACAAAAACAAAAACAAAATGTATCCCACGCATGCTCACCTTGACCTTGCGCTCACGTCTTCTGATGAAATTTTGCCTTTGGCTCTTAAAGCCTCTTAAGGAGCCCGTGGTCACAACATTGTTCTGCATTTTTTATTAAATAGCAACTCAGAAATAAAGAGTATTTTATGCACTCGGATGAGTGTTTGTAATCCCTCTGGTGATCGGACTGTTACACAACAGATGCTGCGATTTAATCGATGTGCATTGCTTGTTTTGTGACCACGGGCACTTATAAAAATCTGGCATCTTTACTTACCTTTGAGTTTTTCTTAATCTGTTTAAATTTCTTTCTACTAAGTAAAACAGAGAAGGATATTTGGTAGCATGTCAACAGTTCTTGCTTTAAGATTAACCATCACAGTAGAAGAAAATTACTTTATTTTCTATTTAACACAAACTAAGATATTTCGAAGAGTGTTGGACAGAAAGTTTTGGAAAACTTTTGATCATCGTTGTTACTTTCTACATGGTGTTCAAATGGGTCCAAGAAGTGTTGCATGCATTCTTCTAAATACACAAATACATTACTAGATTTTGACACGACTTGAGAGTAAGTAATTCGTAAAAGAATTGTAATTTTTGGGCAAACTATCCCTTTAAATATGGACTTTGTCATAACAATGCTGCTTATAATATGTTTATATTACATTGTTTAATCAAACATCATTAGGTCTCGGAAGCACCCTGTAATCTGTTTGATTTGCTATTTTGAGACGTTTCATTCGCTAATGACCGACAGCCCCTCCCACTTTAAGTTGGTTATTTTTAGCCGCAGGAACTGCAGATTTGTTAATGTTGTTGTTATTGTGGCGCACTGCGTACTTGCAGTTTTGCCACCGTTGTCATGGAGACGGCAGCTGTATCGAGTGAAATTGTGTGTTTAGAGCAAGAGAGCATGAGGAATGTTGATAGACGTGTCGCTCAACACATCAAGGTTGTTCAACATCATCGTCTTTATCTTCATCTAGATTGAATAAAATGTCAGGACTGCTTGGAATTGGTCATTGCCCTTGGCCTTGAAAACAAGCTACTATTCTCATGTTCTCCGTGATCTGGTTGTAAACTTGAAAATTGCATTTGCGCTATATGTTATTATTACGAAACATAATATCAATAGGATCTTGCTTACCTGCAGAGAATCTTAAAGGGATAATTTACTGAAATGTTGACATTTTGTCATCATTTATTTATTCAGCCTCTTATTTTTTTTAATTGCAAGCAAACCACATTGGCCAATGTAGACTTGCCTTTAATTATGCGAAATAAAAAATACATTTTTCAATCTATTTTATTCCTCTCTGAAAATATATAAAATAAAGTCTTAATTTGTGATATATGGTGTTCATTGAAACCCTTTAAACGGCAGGTAAGTGCTCATAAATGCACACCTTATTGTATAGTGTCTTCAAACATTTCTCATAATTTCTTCTTTATGACTATCAAAAGAAAAAGTTGTGTATCGTCATGCGTGGTTTTAATTGAAACCCATTATAATGGGAGGAAAATGCCAGAATTACTTTTGACATTGGTGTATTATGTCTTATTCGTTGTTCCTGACAGCTTTCAAAAGATTCTTCCACAGAAAGAAAACTACAAAAATGTGATACGAAAACAATCAGACATTTCTCAAAATATATTCTTTATATCTTGCAGAAGATATTCTGTCATATATGGTCTTCATTTAAACCCAAATTAATGGCTGAGAAATGCCAAAATTATTTTTGACATTAGTCTATAACCTCTTCTATTTTGTTCTTGACAGCTTTATGAGATTGTTTGACACACTGCAGAGCCAGCGCTTTGTGTCTGTCAGCGTAATTGTAATTCCAAACCCAGACGAACATTAAAATCCAGGATGAATTCGGCATCATTATGAATTCTTGTTTCGAAGATTTCAGGTGAATGTGAGCTGCATATGCATTAATCCTGAACGCCCCTCTGGGAGGTGAAGATGTCACGTTAGTTTCATTCATTGCACCTCGATCTCACAACCCGCTGAATAATTATTACAATTAACATCCGTAAATTAACACACACCATCTCACTTTAGTTCGTCTTCTGAATGAGGAAGCGTAATGAGGGTGGTGTTAGCACACACACTTTCACGTGCGCACTTTACCCAGGTGCCATTCTGTTCTTTTCTGATATCAACCTTGAAGAGAGCAATTGCACAAGGTTTGACTGAGACTGTGTGTGTGTGTGACCCAGAGATGGAGTGATGTAGAACATTATTAGAGAAGACAGTGGGTGTGCTGTGATAAATAGCCATGTTTTGTTTTCTAATTTAACTACAGTCAGCCATGACAGACTCATTAGGAGATTGAAAGCTTGTGTGGTGGAAGGTAGCAAGTGTCTGTGTGTGTGGTTAGAGGATCAGTTTTATTCCCGCTGTTCTTAAGGTGTGTTTGACAACAATATGACACATCTTGTTATCTTTGTATTCTTTATTTGGACGAAACGGATGTAGATGGGCAGACTCAGACATATTTTTTATTTCCTATTTTTATGTCTATGTGAATGAAATAAGACAATCATTTGCTGACTTGTTAGATCGATTTAATATTAAAGGAATAGTTCATCCTATTTTTTTGTCTGCATTTACTTACCTTCTTGTCATTTCAAACCTGTATGAATGTATTCCACAAACGGAACACAAGACATTTTGAAGAAAGCTGGGACGCAAACCGCAGTGGCACTCGTTCATTTGAATGGACAAAAAAACCACAATGCATTTTTTCCCAACATTCTTTATAATAAGAAAGTCTTAAAGGCTGGAAATGTCAAGAGGAGTAAATGATGACAGAATTTGTGGTTGAAAATCACTTTAACATGGCATCCTCTGAACACGTACTGTGTAAAGATCTGAGTTTCTGCCCTTGAAATGAAAAAGTCATATGGAAATTCTTGTGACATTTCGAAGTTATGTTCAGAACAAATCATTCTGAATGTTAGCTCTATATAAGAGTTTTACAAATCTCACAAATGTCCTGTTCTGCGATGACCGTTTGTGTTTCTCTATCAAGTGCCCTATCATACTACTGGTCAAACATTTTGGAACACTTGAGGGAAATGATCATCATTATTTAAAATACTTTAATATGAAGGTATATAACTTAATATCTGAAATTAGTTTAACAGACGAAATATAGTTTAGCAAGCATACTTTTTATGATAAAACATACATTTTATTTAATAAAAATGTTGAAATGGATGACTTTGTCTAAAACACTTGAAGAAAGCAGAAAAGTTGCAAAATACAATCCATAGTTCCCTGTATTTCATATATTTTTATTCTAAAATGTAGCAAAAAGGGAATGCATTAGTAATGTAATGTCCCAAAACTTTAAACTGTCGGTGTCTTATGTACCAATTGTGTATGTTGTCAGTTAATCAAAGATTAAAGTTTCACCTTTAGCATAAAATGAAACATTGTTTTTTTGGTTAAAGCTGTAGTCCTATTGGCGATAGTTGTTAAACTTGTCTGGTGGCTCCAGCTTATCAAATACATTATTCAAGTTCATATTAATGTGTTATAAAGATTCTTCAAAAAATTGATTTACTCGTAGCAAATATACTTTTAATGTTTTCATGGATATTAATTAATATAAAAAGTATTGTGTATCGCTTACACAGACCCAAAGGAAAGAAATTGATTTTCGAGAGACGTCAGAGTATCATTGCTTCACCACCTTGTGAAACTTTTGAGCCAACTTTTTACACTTCTATTGATGTCAGGTAAAACATGTGTCAATATATTTTACATTTCCTCACAATTGATGAATTGATGGATTAGGCAAAGAAATGTTGCTCTTAGAGGTGGGCGGTATGACCAAAAATCTTGCAATGAGTGATTTTATTTTGCTCTAACCCTTTCCCATTAAATCATTTCATCATCTGAATCCTAATCATTGTAGTATTAGTTTAATTGTATTATTTACTTAACAGGACATTTAAAAGGTCACCATTGTAAAATGTAAGCAAATTATTAAAAATATATGCACTACAGATTCATTTCTGATAATGTTTAAATATATTTAGTTCCATATGGGTGAATTAATTTACCTTTTTGATCATAGGTGAATCTTTTACTGTCCAAGTTTTATTTTACCGTTGCGAAATATACTATCATACGGCCCAGCCCTATTTGATCATGTTTTCAATGTCTAATTGTACTTTAAGTTCGAACTTTGGCTCTCAATCAAAATTCACTCTTTCTCAATTTCTCTCCCCATCCTCTGGCATCATGAACTTTTTAAACTTTGCCTTTAAGTAAAGACTGTTTGTTTTAAATGCCTGTTTGATATGTTATCTTAAGTGCCCACAGTTACCCCAGAAAGCTTGTTTGATGCAATGACTTGATTAAGCATATTGTCACTTGTAAAGCAACATAAAGTGAGGATCCTGATTATGTAAGGCTTTGGTTATACAACTGCTTGACTTTGTACCTAGTCATCTTGCTTTTTTGGTGCTTTCTCTCTCCATCTCTGTGCGTCTCTCTTTCACGCTGTGCAATACACACATCTATTCCACCTCCTACCTGCTTTTACAAAACTTTCTTATCTCCTTTTGTAAAATTGACGGTATTGCAAAGTGCATTTGAGTGTCTGCAGAATCATTAGTGAAGATTGTTAAGGCAAGCGTCTGGATTACTGTTGCTCATGCATGAGTGTCTAGCTCAGTGTTTTATAGTGATGGCTTGTGACTCATCCAGCACTGTTTGTTCTACAGACATTACCTTATGCAATCTATTGTAAGGAGTCAGACAATGATTTTCTGTAAAACAAGTGCAAAAATGCCACATGCTAATCATGTAGAAAGGAGGAACATGGACTGTAAAAATATTAAATGTGGCTTAGTGAACATCACAAAAACAAAGTTATTTTTACTTAATTAAATCTTTTAAAACAACATTTGTAGAACAATTGGTCAAAAATCAAACAGTTAATTTCTCTAAAACGTAAACCTTTTTTTTAGTTTACGTAAGTATCTTTAACAAGTTCAATCATTTTTTGTGTTTATAAAGGTTTGCAACCCTTTGCAGAAGGTACACATCCTGTTTATGTGGTTTCTTCATCATCAAGTAACATTAGGTTTCTTGCTTTATTTAGTCTGGCAATCTCAAGCTTAATGTAAAAACTTACATTATATTTATTCCCACTAACAGCCAAAGCAGCGGACCTCACTTTCCTCCTCCCAGGACGTACAGAAACCAGTGCAGAACCACAGCGGTGAGCCTTCAGAGGTCAGTTCATCCCTGGGCTACGCCAGCTTCAGCACCAGCCCACCTGCCAGTCCCCCAATTAGCCCCGCCAACTGCTCGACAGGGTCAGCCGAAGACTACGGTATGATTCTTCTTCCTTTATTTCGTACTATGTTTGGTCTTTTCTTTCTTTTCTTATGGATGGTAATTTTTAGATAATCGAGACCCTGCCTGATAAAGAAATAATATGTTAAAATATGTATTATAATTAAGGGGTTTCTCGTAATGGTGGAGTTACAGTAATGTTGAAGGTTTCCTGGGGTGTGAGGAAGTGGTAACCTGCAAAACATTTAATGCTTGGCCATGAAATGACCCACACCAAATGGGCTTTTGGTTGGATCATTAACTGAAGGATAGTGTCTCCAACATTCCAACAGATAGTATCACAATGTCCCAAACAGACAAGGTCCCACCTATTGATAGCCTTTTGCCAACACCAGAGTGATTCTCCTCCCTTTCCGCCGCTCTTCTGTAAAAGTGTGACAATTTTACTCTTCAAACCACATTTTAATGGCTTGAACAACATTTTAAAGTGAACTCAGCGATTCTGTGAACATACAATTCATGCATACTATGAGACTCTCAGCGTGCATCACAGCCCTCTCTTTTGTGTGGGAATATCCCCATTCAGAATAATGGTAAAAATAACATTGTAGTGAAGGGCTGTTGCAAACACACACTAACTCGGCAGATGTCGGTAATTTGGCAGTGGTTGTTTTGCTGCCAAGGCCGCCACGTCCTGCCTATCATTTCCTCAGTGTCCGCCTACTTCAATGCTGGTCGAGTGGGCAGTTGATGCTGTTCCCATGGCAATGTTATTCCTGATGCTGAGGTGAGGGTGTCATGGTGATGCTGTATGAAGAAAAACTGGTTGATTTTAACTAATGCATGCATGCTTGTCTGGCACCATGTTGCCCTGACGTATGTGTGGTCAAAGGACTTTGTAGGAGAAATAAGGAAAGAGATGGCATGCTGAATGTGCCAAAATGAATCTAGGGGGTTTGGAATGGTTGCTAGGGGAGTTAAGATGGTTTGCTATGTTTACAAGTTTGTTCTCTGTCACTGCTTTGATCAATAGACAAATCTCAGCTTGAAATTATAAAATGATTTATTGATTTTACTTATAACTTATATGTCAGTATATCAGTTCCCCATACTAAGTTGTATTATCTTTTTAATTTTCAAGAGAAATCCTATTAAAACAAATGTGGAACTAATAAAAAGGATATAATTAAGTCAATCCAAAAAACTATTTTTTCAGTGTGTGTTTGAATCTCACCAGGTGTCATTATTTCATCCGTGTTAATCCTAAAATCCTCTTTACCCGCAAATTTTTGGCAGAAGGATCTGGCAACCCTGTAGCTCAAAAAAATAAATTAACCTAAATAAGGTTGTTTTATCATTAAAAAATTGAAGGTTTTGAATTTCAAGAGAAATTATGTTGAGACAACTTCATTTTAATATAAACACGGTGTTATTAAATTAAGTAATTCCAACAACCCATCTTTTGTGACTCAATTCCCTCTATACAGCGTACCTGAAATCTGGGACAGTGATAAAGGTAAAGAAAATAACCTCGCCAACGCTACAGGGGAGGTTTAATCTCACGTTGCCTGGTCTTTGCTCTGCAAAATCCCTTTTATCACAGCTTCCTTCTACTCCAGCGGGGGCTTTGGAAATGTAGGGGTCTTCTCCTCTCTTCTTTGATGGAGACTGCCTGATATTTCGCCATCATACGTTTGTCCCGTGTTTTACTGTAGCTAGACTTTGTGCTATTCCCTAGTTTTTCATGATAGAGAGTTGCTGCAAGTAAGATTCTGAGGTTTTATTCAATGCTTTGCTTGAGAACGAGAGCTTTGATGTGATGCTATCTTTATTTAATGCAGAGAATAAACAAGCGCAGTCACATTTTAGGTCAAAAGCATGAAGTTCAGTTTTGATTGAAGCAGTAGATCAGAGATAGAATCACAGTAAGCAGATACAGCATCTCTCTGCTGCTCCAGGAATAGATCGCATTTTCATGTGTTTGTTCATCCTATTTCATTTTTCCTTTCATTTTTCTCCTCCCCACTATTTATTAGCTTTATAAGGTCCATTGTGTTGTTGCCGTGGCAACAAGCGTTGAGTGAAGGGTGCATTGTAATAGATTTGATGGCGTTCCTTCACAGGTGATGAAATGAAGTTCTGTCATTACTCTGCAGTAGATGCGAGAGAGGCGGAGAGGTAGATAAAGAGACGGATGCAGGAGAAGACGAGTTCTCATCACTTTTGGTTAGGAAAGGTGGTGTATTTATATCCAGCTGAGCTTCATGCCGATGTTATTGATGTGGTGTTTTGTAACTGCGCAGAGAGATGGGTGAGATCTCTGTGCTGTGATTTGTCGAGGATGTTCAGCTGTGAGATGCAGTCAAGTTGATCTTCTTTTGGTGCAGTGTGGGTGGAGATCAGACCATGATGACCTGGGGGCTTCATCCGACTCGGCTCAGATAGTTGAATGATGACTTGGCTGTTGATGTTAGATCTAAATATATATGTATGCTTCATTTGAGGGTTGAGGAATGTTGACGCTTATTGCACAACTTTATAAGATACTCAGGATATCTGTGAAATCTGTGGAAAAGGAGCTCTTTGCACTGTAAACTGTATTTACTGTTACATTCATATGTTTTTACATGTTTGTATACACATCCATGACAACACCACCTCATATCTCAGTTTTAGAGTTAGGTACTCGTGGGTTTTTTTAGTTGATGCATTTCTAAAAAAAATTTTTTTTCATCCAATAAAATATTTTTCTTTTAAAATAAACATTCATAAATCATTAGTAACAACAAATTAATAATGTAATAATAACATTTAATTAACACCTAATATTTAAATAAGCACACAAAAATGTATGACATTATTATGAAAATAATAATAAGTATTTGACAAGTTTTGGTCAGCTACATTTTTAATAATAATCAGAGCCCCACAGTTTACTCGGTTTGTCTTTATGACTTTAGGTTTGTGTTACAAAATTCTAACTATGATGAGGCCTAGACGGTTTCTATCGACTTTTTGGCTTCATCTGCATTGATTTGTGGAACACATATTTTTTATTTAATCAGAGTAAAATGTATTTGAATTGACCTGACAGAACTATAGTGCATTCTTTATTGCTTCTTAATGCAGAAAGCAGTATAGTCAAAGGGATAGTTCTCCTAAAAATAAAAATAAAAACAATTTACTTTCTAGTTGTTCTTAACCTGTGTAAATGTATTTTATGGTTAAACACAGAGAAAGACATTTAGAAGAATTCTTATTATTGGACCCCATTGACCACAACTTTAGGAAGAAATACAATAGTAGCTGTAAGTGGCACATAACTTTTTGCTGCCCTACTGTACATTCTTAAAGCATCCCATTTTGTGTTTAACAGAACAAAAAGTATAACTTTTATACTAGTCAATAGGGTCTAAAAACTGTTTGGAGGAAAGCATTTATTCCAAAAATCTTTTTCTGTATTCCTCAGGACAAGATATGAAACAACTTAATGTTCAGTAAATAATGAAAGTTGTTTTATTTTGTGGTGAACTATTAAAATAATACATATTGTTGCTGTCCTTGCAGACCTGATTTCCAAATACAGTTTAGGAATAGAAAAATGTATCTTTTAAATGATTTAAAATCCTTGTTGACAACACTTTTTTATACAATTTACTGTATATTTGCCTACTCATAGTTCCCATAGAACAGCAGTGATATGTAAAAAACACAGAAGCGTACGTTGTGAAAGAGCCAATAATATTCTGTATACTTTTTTCTGTATGGCCCTAACTGAATCCAACGGCAAGTCACCATTAATCTGACAACCATCAAAAAATTCATCATTGTTAAATTGCTCTTGTGTCTACAATCCAAAGACCTGGCAACACTTCTGGCTCTTTTAACTGAAAGGCAGGACTTCCTTTCATCGCACCCCATGTGAAGTGATATCTTCCACTAATTTTTCAATGATTGCAATGTCCGCTCTCTTCACACCACTTACAGAGTGCTTAAAATGCCAGAGAACTAGTAAACGACCTGATTGACACTTACGCCAGTCACCATATTAATGGTGTGTTAATTTGGTGTGTGTCTGGCCATGCTTCTCTGGCCAAGCGCTCTATGGCAGAATTAAATGCCATCATTCCACTTAAAAGAGTTTGATTAGCCAATGTGCGACAATTCTGTAGTGCGTCTTCCCTAGCGTTCTTTCTTTACCTTGGACTTGAAAGATCCCAGAGTGTTACAAGGAAAGAGCAAAATTAACTTTGTTATTGTCCTCACAAAACGACAAACATACACACACACGGAGACAACTGATTTAAATTGAGCATAAATTGAACATCACTCATCTGAACGTATGTGGATCCCACAGTGCTGAAAACGCACGGATCTGCAGTTTGAGACGAATGGGAAAGCCCTGGCGAATATAGTATTTCTGAAGTGTTTATGATTCCTGTGGGCATACAGGGAAGATAAATGGCAATGGCATACAAGGACAGGTATATAAATGGTATCAACCTCACATGGGAAGAAAAGATGGACAGTTGAGTCAGTTTTAATCCGTGTGCATTATTCTGCTGGCCCTTTAAGATCACTGGGATTGACAGGTCAGATATTGTTTTGTGGCTTTTAATATCACGGAAGACGCGCACAAGAGAAAATGAAACAAGACTGTAGCAGATGTCGAGCTGAACCCCTGTCCCTGGAAACACAACCTATCTGACTTGCTCAAAGAGACAAGATGCTTGTGCGTGCCATGCCTTATTACCTGAGGCTATGCAAGTTAATATTTTTATGAAAATAAATGATAATGTCAGTGTATTTTTGTAGCAGATTGGATTTTATGCTGCACATTTATGGTCAAGCATAATTTTTATTGTACTGTAACCCAGAGTAACAAACTATTTTTTTTTATTAGTTAGAAGTACATGGCACCGCAGGGCGAGTTGTGCACCAGTGTTTCATACTTAGTGTTATGGGTTTTGTTCACATCCTAAACTTCAAGTATGATCAATGGTAATAGATGATAGGCCTGGCAAGCCCCAGGAACAAGATTTATCTCAGCACTTTATTTAAATAAAGTTCTGTCTATTAAATGGAATATACAGAAGGACAAAGTCTCTCTCTCTGTTTCGCGAGCCTGGCAGGATCTCTGGCCCTATTTTTGGCAGGAAATGGATGCAGTACAATACGGCGCAGTAAACATTTGTTAACAAGCAATTGAACATGCGGCCTTTAATCCGCTGCAAAAGACAGCCGTCAGCTCTGTGTTTGTTTATGTAGTTGCATGTGTGCGTTTGTGTACTTTTACATCTTTTTTTGTGATGTCCAGGTCAAACAAGCCTTTAAACAGGTTAAAGTTCTGATGGTTAGGGTTAAGTATCAGGTAGAGATTACATGTTGTATTTATAATTTAATTTAATGTAATTTAATATGTAATATATAATATACATGATATAATTTGGTGTACACCGATTCTTTCTGGTATTTGAATCTGATGCTATTCCACCAAAGATACAACAGGAAAGCTTTATTGTTAGTATAACTCAAATATTACAAACACGCGGAATGAAACTCTAGAAGTGTTTTACATAACAGAATTAGTAACTGAATCTTGTTTAATGGTTTTACTGCGCTGTAATTCAGTGCGGAAGAAAGTAGACCCCAAGTTCCTTAAAATACCAGAGGGTTTTAAAGACACTTCGATGTTGTTTGTGATTTATCTACGCACTTGAACCATCGAACTGAAGGCGAGTGCTGCAGACCATAACAGCCGCTAATAAAGAGCACCATAATATGACTAAAGTGCCATATTGCATTTATACAACAGTTCGACGGCACAAATATGTAGAAAAATATAATATAACATAAAATAACATAACATAATATAATAATTGTTATAACATAATATCATATCATTTAAATTAAACTTGGCGCATTTTTAAATGTTAATTGATAACACACTGTAAAAATATCTAAAAATGTCTTAGTAAATATCACAACAATTGACTGTTATATTAACTTCTATCTTTTAGTAACTATCTTTTACAAACATTACATAGATTTTTTCAGCGAAAAATATACAAATAATCCAAAAGTTAATTTCTCCAAAATTTACAAATATTTGTTAAGTTTATAGAATGAAAAATTTATTTTAATAAACACCCAATGTTTCTGGTGAATTCTTATATAAATATTTGGGTTAATCAGATTTATTTATTTTTATACTTGCATAAATTAAACCATATGAGTGCATGCAACTGTTATTAGTTAGTGTATATTTGTAATGCATTTTATGTTTATACACACGTATCTCTTGTCATTTTCATATCTTCTGTCTGTTTTACCATTTTGCTTTAAAACACTGCATTTGTTTTTGGATAATAGTTCAGCTTTACTGTTTTTATAATTATACATTTTTCATTCCCTTACGTACAGTACAACACAACCATCTTTTCAGTCTTTATCAAGACATCTTTTAAACCACTAAAGCTGTCTACTACATGACAAGACATGACAGCGCTGTGTGATTGAGAATGCGCTTAGATGAGCTTGTGCGAGTGTGTTACGCGACAGAGCAAAAAATCACTGGAATGTTGTGTGAAGCAACGGTGATCCTATCAGATCTTGGAGAATGGAAAACTGAATGTCAACAAGTGTGTGAATGTGTCCACGTACAGTGTGGCGTACGTCTTTTCCAGGCTGTGTGTTACATGGATTTCTTGGATAACAAACTGAAACTCTTCAATTTCTGTTCTCTTAAGGTGAGAATGACAGTTTCAAAGAGGTATGTTGTCTACCATTAGTGGGTTATTTCTCACTGGAGATGTCTAATGGAGGAAGCGGGATTTTGGAATAGCTGCTCTCTTTAATTTGACCCCAGCTGGGATTCAGATCATTGGCTTTGTATCCAGCTAAGCTTTGTTCTACATCGTCCACCCAGCATGCATTACAACCACTGTTTTTCCTAACTCACCATAGCTGATGGTCTTCTCCTGTGGTTTAATGTATTTAATTGAAAAACTCATGTATCTTGAGAAGCTTTTCGGAGAGTTAAACACAAGCCATAAGCCTCTCCAATAGATGTTGTTCCTATAAGCTTTTTTATTCTGCAAATGTTTACCTTAAATGAAATTCTGTCACATTTTACTTACTATGATGTCATTTCAAACATTGAACTTTGTTTTTTGAGATCTATAGTGGTGCTATATGGAAAAAACATGGAAAAACCAACAAAAGTAAAAATTCATGGGCAGCTTTAATTCTGTGGATTTAGTTTCATGAACTTAGCAGGAATGCATGTGACAGAGTACAACAATTTACTTTATTAAAGGCAAAATATTTTTATCTTTTCAACTTAAAGTTGTAGTTCACCCAAATATGACAGTTCTACCATCATTTACTTACCTTTGTGGGTTGTTCTTAATCTGTAAAATTTAAGTTTCTATTTTAGCCAAATGTTACTTTACAAACTGGTCAGTGTCTAGCGATTCAGCCCTTAATCCTCTGTAATGTTTCTTTAATCTTTTGCTTATAAACCAATTAGTGTATTGAAAGGAATGGAAAGAGTTCTGTTGATCCTCACCCCTCCAGGGAGCTTCTCACGTACATGTCATTTATAAATCATGCTATACAACCCAAGCTATCTCATTACACGGGGACAGATTTAATGCTTTTATGAGCAATCGATTTTTCTCTGCTGACCCCAGATCAGCCTTTCGTACTCTGAATGAGCTTTTCATGGACTCTCTGCATTGTACGGATAAGACTTGAGCACTTCTGGAGAGGCCCGTCCCATCCTTTCCCCTCTGGGTCAGTTCAGATGGCGCCAGAGTCAATATGTAGTGGACGTCTTTCTTTCTCGTGCTCTCTATCCGTCTTCCGCCTCTTTCTTCTCTTTTCTTTTTCTATTCTGAAGGCCAGGAGCTTGCAGTCTGTGAATTTAGGAAGCCATAGTACTGTTTCCATGACTACTAAATGTCACCTGTTACTCTTGCCTTTAAGAATTTAATTTAGAAGAAAATGAAAGAGTAAGTTGAGCTGAATAGCACGTGTGCTTGTAAATTTTTTCACATTCACATAATCCTAATTTTGAAGATGCTGAAATACCTAATGTGAAATGTTCCTACAGATTTGGGCATGCCATTTGGACATATCTGTAATGTATTTAAAAGGTTTTAATGTTGTTTTAGCTTAGGTTCAAAATATTTCTAAATAAACTTCTCAGTGCAAGTGAAATTTCTGAAAAAGCATATCTAACAAGAACAAATAACTGAAGGAGTGGTGGAAATTCATTGGTCAGATGGTTTGTTATAGTTGCAGCGTAGAGAATTCTGGATCTGCAAACATTCACTTCTGCACAGATTTGATTTCTCCGAGGAAATTAAAACACAGAAACACAGACTCTCACATGCACAAAAAAATCTATTTTTTTCTAATATCGTGGTGACATATCACTCTTTTCTTTAACAGCCACTGCTGGTAAAGATCGATTTGCAAACACTCACACTTTTTTATATTACACATAAATTGTACATTTTATTTGATCTATTTCCGAGAAACTGAAGTGAACTTTCCATCAGAGTTGTGTTGGTGTGCTGAATATACCGCTCTATACCATACCTATAGTACCTGTACAATGTATGTACTTTAACTCTACTATGTATATTCACATTTTACACATTGAAGTTTGTGTCTGCTAATGGCTTTAAACCCATAACTGCTAATATAGTGTAAACTATAGGATAGTTTATTTAGAGTTTCTCTTTGGTGGAAAAATAATACATTTTAGTTCATATGAAATGTCTTAAAAATTGTTTATTAATCATATATTTATCAACATTATTGCATTTTATTGTATTTTTTAATGTTATCTTTTTAACTGGCTCTTGCCAGTATTATTTCGGATTACCATGCAACAAACTTTTACTTGCTAGGTAATGTAATGTAATAATTTCTTTTTGCATTTAAAACAAATGATCTACAGGAACAGAAGTCTTTGCCAATGTGGACCTGAATACTAAAAGCATTTGTTTATGGTGTTACTTTCAAATTTTATAATTTGCTGTTTAATTTATCAAGACTGTGTTCAAACTATTGACACTTTTATTGGATCTTCTTAAACATTTTAGACTTAAACCACAACTTAACTTTGTCAACATCTGTTGTTGCTAGTTCAGAATATGAGAAAATGAGTAACTTTGTTAAAATATTGTTTTTTGAAACGCCTCTTGTCTGTATAAGTATATTTGAAAATGACTGTAAATGCTTTAGGCACTTGTCAACAATTCCTTTAAAGAAAAGATTCAAAAATGATTCTGAATTTATATTTTACAAAATGCACTTAACAGAAAATACTAAACTCTCACTTACATTTAAAACATTAGATTCTTCTAGTACACAGATTTTTAGGTAGTTGGTAGAAACTTGCCACGGTTCTTCTGTGGATTAAGGCTCTATTGACAGTTTCTGTCTCTTTCTGTGATCTCAGACTTACTCTATGATGTTGAGATCAGGGCTCTCTGTAGGGGCCAAACCATCTGTCTCAGAACTTGTTTCCCTTCTGCTGTTTAGGACTTAAAGTATTAAACACACACTCTACAACCCAGGGGCTTCGTAAACATCACAAAATGAAAAAGCTATATTCACTTAAAGCAATCTGTTAAAACCATTCAACTGAACTTATTTGCTTGACACATAAAAAGAGATAATTACAATCCAACAACTAATTCCAAAAGGTTTATTTCTCTATAAGTAGAATATATTTAACTAGCTAAATTATACACTTAATATTTTTGGAGTTCTCTTTAGATTAACTTATATTTTACTTGTATTTACTCGGTTTAAACAATGTAATTTAACACAGATTTAACACATTTTTGGAGAAAAAGGGAAAAAAAATTTTTTAGGTTGGATGCTGAACTAATATTTTTTTGCATGAAACATAAAGTTATAAAATATAAATACGAGTACAAATGCAAAAATAGTTCACATCCCCCTAAAGCACAACTTTAATATATACAAACATGGTATATTTTGTCTGTATTAACAGTGAATAGTTTCCTCTGCTGTGTTGGGCTTTTACAGGTGATGCCCGCCAAATGGATGTTTTGTATGCCGGCAGCTGTTTCGTCTGTGATGGCATTGACCTTTGCTTCTGTTGTGATAGCTCATGCTGATCTTTTTCTCTACTTTAATGGATGAACTTGTCAAAGCGGTTAACTTGCAGTCTTTTCACTCCAGATGATCAAACCTGACATGCTCCCATCTGTACAGCATTAGCCTCTATCTTCAGGGTCAAAGACAGGATTTTACCTTTGTGAGTCTGGAATCAATATTTTGGGTGTGTGCGTTCTCCTAAATAACTTAAATAGATGCTTTCTTCAGGTCAGCTTGGTGTGAGCGGTTTACCCTGTCTTATATATCTGTTTTTCCGGTGCTTCAATCCTGACCGCACAGAACTTTAATTGGATTTTTATCAGTTTACACACACTGAAGCACAACTCTGAAACAGCGTGTTTTGCTGGTGTTTGATGTTTTTTGGAGTGTATAGATACTGATATTGAGTTTAGCATCCAGCCTTTCTACACTCACCAAATCTGACTGCTAAAGTCAAATCCAACATTCACATCAAAAGCTGATAAAGCATTGCACGTCTTCTCCCGTCCACATCGATATTTATTTAATGTGAAGTTGCTGCTTCTGATGTTTCAGATATGAGGCATATAGAAAGGCTTCAGTACATGCAAATTAAATTTTGTTTTAATCCTGTAATTTGATTGGACAAATATCTTTAAGACACTCAAACTCCTTGCTTGACTTTCTTAAGCAAATGTATAAGTGATGTTCACAGTCTTGTTGGGACAAGGTATAATGCGTTAGAGATCCATCTTAGTGACACATCAAAGCTGTGTTTACTACGTCCCCATTAAGAATTGCTCATTTGTTTAAGAGGCCGTATGATCAAACAGTTGTTACCGCAGCTCTTTTCTTTAAAAGATCCAAAGATATTATCTATGTTTATGAGCTTCAAGATCAACATTGTTTTGATGCAACATGAAAAAAGCAGCAATTTTAGATCGGTTTGCTTGACTCTAGTGGTTATTTTGGCCTGTGGAACAGCACGTTCAGATTATTATTCTGTATTATGTGCACAGAGATGAAAGAAAGTCACGTGACTGTCTGGACAGGATCAAAGCTCCAATGTACCTGTGTGGGTGCGTGCCGTTGTAAGCGCATTGGACAAATGTCCCCACAAATATAGTAATACAAGTTATTTTTGACCCTGCGACAGTTGAAAATGGCTTATCAATTAAACAAAATTTTTTCCCCACAGATTTTATTTCGTCATTGACGTTTACAATGTAAGACATTTCTTTTTCAAACACATATTGTAGTCTTTAAATGGATGATCAAGCCAAAAATTTAAATCCACTCATGACTTACTGTTGTTAGCTTTTCTAAAGCTGTACAAATGTCTTTGTTTTGTTGAACATAAGATATTTCGAATAATGTTTGCTACTGAGGTTATTGAGGCAGAAAGGGGTAGTCTAAGGTGTTTTCACAAATTCTTCCAAATATCATCAATTCAATAATTGCAATAATCATGCAATAATTTGATCTACTTTGGTTGCAAAAGCGGCCATAAGACTCAAAGCTGATAATGTTGGAGATGAAAGTAGCTCTTGGTACTGTTCAATTGAACTATTCTATCTATCTATCTATCTATCTATCTATCTATCTATCTATCTATCTATCTATCTATCTATCTCTCTCTCTCTCTCTCTCTCTCTCTCTCTCTCTCTCTCTCTCTCTCTCTCTCTCTCTCTCTCTATCTCTATCTCTATCTCTATCTCTATCTCTATCTCTATCTCTCTCTCTCTATCTCTATCTATAGCTCTTACTTGACCATGAAAAATCATGCACTTTAAATATAAATAATTATCTAAAAATGTAAAGAGATGCCTTGCATGGGTGTATAAATATATATATGGGTGTATATGTATATAATATATATATATATTCTGTGAGTTTTTGACTAAATCAAGATTGTCTATATGATGCATTCTTTGAAATTTGAAATACATTCTGTTCTATGGATTGAAACAGAATTCTGACTCGGGCTAATTTCAGTGGAATTGTAAACCTTACCATATAAATAGTATTTATATATAATAGTTATAAAGGTTTTTAGAATACTTATTACACAAATGTCAACATTTGGTTGTTACCCAGGTTTATTCACCTTTTTTAAAATAGAAAGCCTCTGCATAGACTGAATTTTTTCACAATGTTAAACAATATCAAAAACTGTTTTGTATAATAGAAACAGTTTACCAGTTACAATTATATTCTAATTGTATGTCATGAACACAACCCAAAATGTCACGTCCATAACTGTGGAATTGCCTCTCGGGCATTTCCCATATTTGTTTATTCGAGACTGTCTTGATGATGCTTTTAATAATGTTAACAACCTTTTACAGCGTTTTCCTTGTTTTAACCACTTGCATTTAACACATATTACCTTTAATATCTAGCACTTTATCTATACCATATGGTCATGACTACGCACTTAGAAATTGAAAATGTTACATTCAAAGATCTTGATAAATACAGATGCTGGAATACAGATGTGTTGTATATTTATCCAAATCTGAATGAACCACTGACCTCCCTGAACTCGCAGTTGTCCTGAATCACACTATAGATCATAAGGCGCCTGTGGACATGCATGCTTTTAAGAGCTTTAGAGAAGGGGTCCTGGTCTTCTTTACATTGGGCGGTTCAGGAGACAGTTCACCATAGGCCGTAGGGTAGAAAGGGAGTACAGAATGGGGTCTTTCTTGCCCCACTGAACAGATTAAGTTGCGTCTCCAGCCTCATTTGAGACATCGCTAGTCTGTGGTTTGACATATATACAAATACACAAATACTCAAGTTTCAACATCGATTTGGAACAGGAGTGCACATTTGTATCTCTGACAGTGTTTTTATTTCTTTCGGACGGGGATACTATCCAGGCCCTCACAGGGTTTGTATTATGCGGCATGAGTTGTTTATGCAGCGACTTCAGAATATCTGTTATTCATGTGTGGAAAGAAAGTAAATTCTCATGAGTACCGTGTATCTTTTCTTATAGATGAGGCAACAAACCAGAAGGAGTGCGTAGAAAGAGACGAACGACGAAACAGCCAGGTTCCTGAGCAGTTTGCTGGACTCCTTCACGGTTCCTCTCCCGCCTGCGAATCCCCGGACAATCCCTACCAGCTTTACGGCAAAGTCAAAAAGTTCAACGTTCCCGAGCCCCCACTCCGTCACGGAAATCTGCTACGAGCCCCCGAGTACCCTCCCCCGTTCCCACGCACAGGTAGCGAGGCGTCCGCACTCAAAACCCAGAGGGAAGTCAAGCCGCAGATAGTCTACAGGACGGTTTTTCACACCCGGGTCAACCAGACTCCGGTAACGCCCCGTGAACAGGTCGACTTATCCAAGGCTAGGAACGGAGAGGCCCGGAGTAAAAGCACTGGCAGCTCAAGCCCATCCGTTAACTCCACAGGATACGAGGAAAGAGCCTGCACTCTCGGAAGGATGCGCTCCATTCCTAAAAATGTTTTGGACCTTCAGCTGTCCAGAAATTTCTCCAAGTCAGACTCTAACCTGGTAGCCGTGTCTCCTATAGAGGAGGAGCAGTGGAGTTCCAGAGGACAGATCAGCCCCGGTAAAAACAGCCCCAGCAGATTAGAAAGAACCCCCTCTTTTACGGCGGAGTGGGAGGAGGTAATAATGTTTTAATTACAAGCTAATTGCGGAATCATTTCCACTTAATTAATTCACTTAGCTTGACAGTGAAGTAACCAAGCTGACTAGTATGAACTGTTTCTGCCGTGTGTTTTCATTTCCTGGTGATAAATAATTATTTTGCTAGAACTTTATTCGCTGATGTCATGGTGGTTAAATGAGTTTGAAGTATTTTAAGTATGTGTAATGAATTGCAGGGGACACATTTTTCTTCTAGGGTGACTTTTATTTAGTGTAATGTAGCATTACAAAGTAATGCAGGACAGTTAATTGAGGCAATACATTTACAATATTGAAAGGATATTAACATTCTAGGATATTAACATTCTAAATTATGATCTGAGAAAATTTGCTAATATTTGTACAGATATTTTTTGACTATTATTAATCTGCTTTATATGCCACTAAGTTTTTCCTTTTAATGTCCCTATCATAATATTTGGTGGAGTTTATTCTGACATCATTCAGGTGTCACAAAAAATTACACACTTGTGTGTAGTTTATACAACATAAATACATTTAATGATACTTTTATTGATGATTTTATTAGGATCTTATTATGATGGTATATGTTATATTAGTCTTAAAACTAGATAGTTTTATGATATACTTATAATACTTTTATTGCTTATTTGCTTATTTAATTTATTTACATATGAGCCACAAGAGTTGCACATTCTCTTTTTGACTTCTACAGCGTCTCCCTCGCAATAATTTCGAGTGTGATTCATTGGCCAAAAAAAACTTAATGTAACAAAATTTAAAGTAAATCTGACACGTTATGCCTGATTAAAAATCATTTTAATACTTATTATGAACATATTATCCAATTAAGACATAAAAAATTGTCCTGAAACCGCAAAAATTCGACAATTTAGCAAAGTTTAAAACTAGAAACTGATGATGAAACTTTATACTGTGGTGAATTCTGTACTGCTTCAACCATATCCACCTCAATTTACTATCGCAAATACCCTGCACTTCATAGTCGAATCTCATTCAGGTCAGCGCTTCTATTCTACTCCGGCCAGTGTTTAAAAGGCATTTCACATAAGAGTACTAAAAGAGATTCCACAGCCCATAAATTTAATGCGTGGCAGCGTTTTCTTCCCAGCCTCACCCAGCTGCCAGGTCTTCAGAAGAGAACATATATTAGAAATAACTGATCAAAGGGGAGAGAGAGGAGACTGCATCCGTTCATCTGAGGCTTCCGCTTTTAAAGTAAAACTCGGTCCGCTGGGAGACAGCGAGGGCTGTTCTTTTGAAGGCAGGTGTTCGACTCAATGGATGCGAAACGGCGAACATCACTGTCATCTTAATGAGAAGACATTCATCAAGAAAGCTCTCTCCCTCCAAACTGACATAACACAACTGATCTTGATAAATCGCCTTCCTCAAATTCCCATCTCTCTCGGCTTTTGGCCTACAATTAAGCAGTTTTCGGAGGATAATCACTGACATTTAAGTGAAACTGGAACTTGTTTTGTGGGGAAAACAGAATGTAAAGTCTACTGGGGCATGCCACATTTAACGTATTTAAAAATAGAGATGAGTCCCAGGCATTACGCAAACACATGCAATCGTCTCAGCCGCCATTCAAATGGGTTGCAAATTTGGTTATCACCCAGAGACTTAAGATCGGACATTCTTGATGCATAGGCAATTCCATCAGGCATTGCAACATGTCTGTTTCTCTCCACAGATCGACAAAATCATGAGCTCCATAGGCGCTGGAATTGGCACAGAGATGGAGGAGGTCACGGAGTCTCACTCAGGTGAGTATCGGTCTTCCTCCACACATCACTCAAGGGAGTCTGGCATACGTTGTAGAATGCAGCTTTACAAAACATGACACTTTCTTATAGTAGTGTCAAGACCTGCTCATAGGAGACAGGGGGCTTTTTTGAGATGTAACCATGCATACAGTGCCATCTCCTCTTTGGGTCCCTTCTATGGTCGTAATGAGAGCAGAGAGACGGGATGGATGGATGGATGGTTCAGACCTTTAAGCACTGATCATGGTCCAGTTCTTTTCCTCACAATGAGGGAAAATCAGTCTCTTGAGATGCTTACTGGATTTGAAATTCTCCCGAGCCGATTGTCGTCTTTTCCTCAAATTCTTATGCTCTTCTCCTTTCTCCTCGTCACCCCTTTGCTCTTTATCTTTCAGCATGACTTCTCTGCTCTCCTCCAGCCTCCCTTGTTGATTCTTCTTGTCTCTCTTCCAACCCTTCCCTCTACCCTTGACGTCTCTTTCCTCTAATATCACCTCTCTCATCACTTCTATCCTCAGCTCTCTTAACTTCTCTCCTCCTTTTCCCGTCCTCCTATCATCTCTCATTTCCTTTCTCATTTCTCCACCAAGTCTAGTTTCATTTCTCCAATTCTTCCCTCTTCTTCCCTATCACCTCATATCTCGTTTACTCGTCCTCCTCTCGTCATACTCTTTCTTGTCACCCTCCCATTTTCTTGCACCTCTTCTCCTCCACTTCACATTTTATCACCCCAGTCCCCTTCTCTTCTTTTCCGTTCCCTCCTCTACTTCTCCTCTGCAGTGGTCCCTTGCGTCGCTGTCCACAGAAAGCCCATTGGTGTTGCCATTCCTCCAGCGCTCACAGACGCCCACGTTCTGTGTGTGCCTGTGTCAGCGTATGTGTGTGTGGGAGCAACAGCGGCTTCTGCACTCAGACAAAGAGGCTGGGGTTGATCTGATGGCTATTATCGGCAGCATGAGGTACAGCTAGTGGAAAGAAGGGAGGGAGAGAGAAGGAGAGAGAGAGCACAGGACGCAGAAGCATACAAATGAGAGTGGGAGTGCTGGAGAAAGAGAATTCTACCAAGCAAGCTGCACGCTGTCGCTCCTCTCCTCTCCCCTCTCTCTCTCTCTGTCTCTCTCTCTCTCACACACACATGCTTGCTCGCTCGCACACACATGCCTGCACTCACACACGTTGAGAAACAGGTTGAGCAGCGCAGCAGTGGTTAGCGATCACGCATCTCTCTTCACCCTCGCCTGTTGGATGTAATTTGGGGCTTTTTAGAATGTCGACCTCCACAGCCAGCGTACTACAACACCAGCACGGACCCTAACGTTCACCCTCAAGAGAGCACGCCCTCTCTTTTCCACCGTTCTCCCGTTCTCAATTGTTTTTGAAGCGTCGTTTGTTGTTTACCCCGGGTGATCACTTTTCTACCTTTCGTTCGCCCGCGTCCTCCGTGTCGGCGAGCATGGCGGGTTCGTTTGACAGCCACATCGCACGGAACATGATGTGGCAGTGCCAGCTCTCCCAACCTGACTGCCGCTGTTACAGGGTGGACGGTTACTCACTTCTCAAACGTCTCCCTCTCCACCCTCTCATAGGTCCCCGCTGCCCCGTCCAATCCGTGGGACAGTGGCTGGACAACATCGGCCTGGTGCAGTACGAAAACCACCTGCTGTCTAACGGCTTCGACAACGTTCAGTTCATGGTGAGTGTCTCCTCACTTTCTCTGCAGCTGTTTTTTTTTGGCTGTCTTGTTGGTGGTGACCTCTTTTGATGTATTTTGTTTGGATCAATTTTGTGAGTGAGGTTGTCAGAATAATGCTCAGGATTGATCCGGAACAATAAATATACTAGGATTTATTATTTTATTCATTTTTCATTTTGTTAAAATATGTTTGTAGACACCTGTGGCTGATATGTACGAGACCTACGTACATTATTTGACAAGTCATTTAAATAGATGTTGAGATGTTCTGCATGGTTGCTCAATGATACAGCCTCGCATTCCAGCACGTGGTCAGCTTCACTCCTCTGACAATGCAGAAAACATGTCCACCGTGGGTGTGCTCCAATGCATACATGTGTGTGTGTTGTGTTTGGGGGAGGAGTCCATCTTGAACCAACATTCAATCAGGTTGTTTAGGGGAAGATGGAGATATTTAGAGGCGAGCGATGGCAAAACTCTTATGGTTTTATGGAAATTGTTTTGCAGAAACTGTTTACACTTTATATTTACACTTTATTAAAACATCACTGTTTGCATAATGGGTCACTAAAAATTAGATTTTTCTTGGAAGAGAGTTGTTTTGGTTTCATTTCCTGTTGTAAAAAAGCACAGGATAATCTATGTTCACGGTCAAATGATCCATGGGATCATTTACAAGGTAAACTACACTAAAGCTCCTATGAATCACCTGTTGATGTTAAAGTATTTGATGTTAAAGTTTGTGTTGCACACACTTTAAAAAATGTTTCATGTGGCTTAGTAAAGATCACAAATAAACAGTTATATTAACGAAATTAAATTATTTTAAAAGCATAGATTTTTTCAGTGGAACATAAACAAATTATTACATTTAATTTTTCTTAAATTGAGAAAAATATCTAGTAAATTTTATTAAAATAAATAATTATTTATTTAACAAAAATAAAATTTAAAAACCAAATATTTTTTTTGTGAATTTTCATTGCAATATTATATATTTTTTACTTGCATATACACCAAATTTAAACACTATGATTAAATAATTTTGAATCTTTAAATGTACTATTTTTTGTGTAAATTTTTCAAGTAAAAGAACTCTAATTCTTTGTTTGAGTGTAAACCAGTTCTGTTTTCTCTGCCTAAAAAGTTATTTTAAACCTCCCATAAGAATGAAAACAAGATCTATGTCATCCATTTTTTTTAAATGAAACTAAAGAAAAGCAAATGGAATCATTTGCTTAGGTCTCCTGTGTCTGGGATATTTTTCTGAGAGACAAGAAATCTCACAAATGTTTTGCACAGATGTGCACAGATTAATCTCACATTTGAAAAGTCTGATATCAAAATGAGTATTATTACAAACTCAAACGTTTCTCATCAAATATACTCAATACAGATTCTTTAATTTTAATAATCTGCCTACAAGTCCATACTCTTAATGCATTTTGACAACATTGTCTCATTCTATTTTACCTTCAGAATACTTTTAGGGAAACTTTTACAAAATAAATCGACTACATGAGTAACTCCATCAAATCTCTTAAGCTAGGAAGTACCAACCAATTAGTCATTTTACATCCAACTTTCTGTACCTTGAAGTACATACATTTAGTTTTAAAATGGCAATATTAACTAAATATAGAAATACAATCTTTAATACGCACTGTACTGTGCAAAAGATTAAGGCACGTCAGCATTTTTCCACGTAAATGTATTTAAGTCAGTTATTTATATCATTCAGAGTTGTGTGTTATTATAAAATATGAGGTCACATTTCTGATCATTAATTTTAGCATTATTTGTAAAAAATCCAGTTAGATTTTTGTATGCACAAGATGTTTGATGATAGCGAATGCTCCGCACAGAGACCTTATATCATCATCTAATTCATATATTATTCCATCACAAAAAGAGAGAAATAATTTAATATACGTAATCCAAAAGAACTCAATGGATTATTACAAATAATGACAACATAAAAGTTTACTAATAATGCGGCATGACACACAACTTCAAATGATGATGTAAATACTAACTCAAACATTGGACCAATGAGACTTTTACACAATAATTTTCAGAATTTTGCTTTCCAAGCTTCTTGAGAGATCCGATGATGTGCTGCAGTCTGACTTGTGCAATGATTCTCCACATTTAGACTTCTGATCAAAGTAGGACTCTGATGTTGCAGGTTATCCACCTTCACGGATATTCAAGTTCAAGTTCAAGTCTGCTTTATTGTCAATTCTTCCACATGTAGAGTACATACATACAGAGAATCGAAATTGCGTTACTCTCAGTCCCCAGGTGACTGTTTAACACTAAGTAAATAGATAAAAAGATAAAAAACTATACCACTATACAATATATATCTGCTGTCCATCACACAAACACATCTGCTGCTTCAGTTATAAGATAGTCATCTGAAAATGTATTGTGTGCTTTAGCGCGATTCATCAAACAAATGTCACAGTTTTGCAACTGACTGCACAGCTTTATTTTTTCAAGTGCATTGCACTTCAGGTACATAGAGATATAACTTCAACATGTTTACTTAATGTGATAGAATCGGCTCAAAGCACATGAACACATTTGTGAAATAAGTCGCTTTGTGAGTGTTTGGTTGCTGATTCTGATCACCCTCCCCCAGCTCTGACCTGCATCCATTCCTGCGGTTGCCGAGGCAACAGCAAAGAGAGAGAGATGGAGAGTGAGGAATACAGGATATTTTAGTTATAGAAATGTTCAAAATGTGCGTTTGGTTCCTGAGTGTTGTCATGGAAATGCATTACTCTGTTTCCCCGCGGACCATTCTTATCAGCTTTAATAGTGTTAAAAACCTCCTGAGAGCAGTGTCGATTTGTCAACACCTGCCGTGATGCCAGCGTTGGCGCTTTCTCCTGCGAGCAATTAGAAATGTTGAACGTGACCTTATATGATAGAATTGATGAAACATAACTGTTATTCAACACGACTTTTACAGTTTCTCAAAACAATGAGAACAAATGTTGGTGTTCAAACACAAAATGTAAAAAGTGCCATGAATATATACTATATAATGTAAATATACTATACAGTATTTCACAACACGTTACATCTGCCATGTTCTTACAAACTGATAGCTGGTACATTAAGTCTAATGTTACAGTTGCTATGTGTGGGAAATTCAGTTTTGCTCATAAATCAGATGGAATCAATAGATCAAGAATCTAATTCAATCAGTGAATTTATTCCTCAATGCATGGACAAAGCATTTATCGTTTGTGTCACTTATTAAGCTTTTAAATACAGTTCTAAGCTTTAGAAATGCCTGTTCCCCTTTACAGTATTTATATTTTAAAAGAGCAACCAACACAGTCTTCAGTCTTAGGAAAAGCCGGTTTGGAATGGAATAAATATGAGTAAATTATGACAAAATATAAACTATTAAAATGTTTATGCTCTGTCATCTAGCCACAAAGCCACTGTCTCTCTATCTCTCTTTCTCTCTGGTCTCTGTAGGACTGGGTTTGTGAAAATCTTTCAGATGAAATTAATATTAGATTGAGCTCTGCCGCGTTTCTTCTGATGTGCTGGGGTTGTAAAGTGTCTCTTTTGTATTTGGATGGCTTTTCTTTTTCTTTGAGAACACTTGGGAGAGAATCTATTGAGAAGACCAAAGTTTTCAGTTACTCCTTTGTGAAAGGAGGTCAGAAATGTAGAAACATCTAGTTGGTATCGAAATGTAATTAAAAAAATAACATATAAACCGTTTCAGGAGATGTATATTTCAAAAGGTTTCAGAATGAGAGAAAAGATCCACCTCTGTTTAGGACTTCTGGGAGTTTTGGGATGAACAATTTGGCAACATATGTGGGTCATTTATCTTTCTGTACACTCGCTTTAAGGGATGATCGTTGTCATGATTTCATCTCAAAAATTGTCGGTTAAAAATTTTGCGGCTGATTCTCACGAAATCTTGGTCTTAAATAGGTATAAACACGTTTTATTCATTAAAAACAAGGTATGGCATGTATAAAGACACTCAATAAATAAAGAACTTAACAAAATTGTAATTGATTTTTTAATTAAAAATAAATATATCACAAATATATCCCATGACATCTTTTTAAAAAAATGAAGGCATGAATCCTACACTCAAAGAACTGTTAAATTAAGTTTATCTGATTAAGAGTAAACTTTAAAAAGTCCTTTAAAATATTAAGGAGAATATCAGTCATGGACACTTCTCGTATCAGTCATGGACACTATTTGTATTTGTATTAAAAATTAATATCTGTTTAAATTATTTGGGGAAAGATTTTTGTCAGTTAACATTTTATTTTACCCTGAAAAAATGTAGACAAATTTAGAGACATTACGGTTATGAGAATTTCAAAATAAAAAGCAACGATTTGTGCAAGGTTGGGCACACAATTATATTATTATAATAATGTTTTTTTTGTGACTAAATTACATGTTTTATAGTTTAAATATTTACTGTAATGTTTAAGAGGTTTTGTAAGAATGTTCCATGTGTTTTTGTGTGTGTACTTTTCCACTGGTATGTTATTTGTCATTTATGTAGCAAAAATCAACATTAAACGAAATTCCCTTTCTTGTCCACCCAAAATGTTGTTTTTTACAGGTCTTGTTTTTTTTGCAAACATTTTTATGATGTTCAAGATATGTTACTGTACTCTGGTTACCCATTTTTTGATTGACTGTAGGGTAAGAATGTGTGTCTTATCACAGGACATTATAGACTGTGTTGTATTGGTGCATTAGTTATGAATTTTTACAATAGTCATATACACATTTACTAAAATACATTCCATTCATTTGCAAAAATAAAAAGGAGTTTTGGCGAGAGAGATTAGAATGCAGTAGATGTCCATTGCACAATATGTAAAATGTCTTGTTTCATGTATCTCTAAATCTATATCAAGTATACTGCTTGGTAAATCCCACTTTATGGTGCACTTTCTGCTGTGATTATCAAGACAATCTATTTAAGACATTTCAAGGTTTCAAAGCACAAATTAATGATATTTATTACCCTTGATGTGACTTGTTGAATTAAACATGGGACAAAAATGAGGTCACGTCAGAAGTGTTACGCACCACCATCTGATAAATATTTTCTGTCACTGAATAATGCATACTGTTTCTCATACTATGCAATTTTATACTATATACTGTGTCACGTGTAGATCTATATGTGATCCGTTGGAAACACCTGAGATGGATCTAATCTCTTCTCAGCATGCATTGAGTCCACACTAGAGCTGTATGTCTCTGAATGGAACAGATGTTTGTGCTCAGAGTTCATTTCATCAGTAATCCATAATGCCTAAACGAGACTGCCAAGGTTATCAGGCTTTATGGAGCAACTCTGACATACACTTCATTACACATTGTTTTCATGCACATATTTCAATGTAAATCTTTGATTTTCCCCTTTGAGATGTACTTTAATCCCTTGAGGAAAATGTACCGCCATATCTCATTTTGCTTTGATTCAACTAATATCTAAACATTAGTTATATTGTTGTTTTAGTGCTTTGCAGAGGTTCTCAATACTGTGTGTATTTGTTACGGATGGTGTTTGTGTTATTCTGGCTCTGTTGGAAAGGAAGTTGATCGGTCTGATTGGAGTTGTGTAAAGGTTAATAAAGGTGAATCTCAGCATGAGTGCAAGTGGTTTAATATCTCTGTTTGTGTGTGTGTGTATTTGTGTGTCAGCTTGTGTGGCTTGCACTTCTGCGACTGTATATACTGTAAAAGAAAATCTGACAACCAATTAAAAAGCTCCAAGCACATGAAACAAACTACATTATAAAACGTTCATAGAATGCCACATCTATCTTTATTTTAATCTGATTTTTATTTTTCGCCACAGGGCAGTAATGTGGTGGAGGACCAGGACTTGCTTGAAATCGGGATTTTGAACTCCGCCCACAGACAGCGACTCCTGCAGGCTATTCGTCTGCTGCCCAGGGTAAATACAAACTTTTATGTGATGTTTTTTTCCCCACACATGTGTATCCGCTTCACTTAAATCCTATATATTTGCACGATGCATCAACCTTATATTTTTTATGGGAAGCCGTATACTAGCGATATAGATGTGACATTTTGCATTAGGGATGACAGTTAACACTCAGAATATATGTCTGTTCACAATATATGATTTTTCTGTTTGAATTTTACTTAACTTTTCCTAAACCTCGGAAAAATATCAGTCAGTGCAAAATCTTTTTGTATTTAAAAAGGAAATAAACATGCTTTATGGATGTGACAAAAAAGGACATAGAAGGTGCCAAACTTTGTAGGATTTCTAAGAATTAAAATGCACAAACCAGGAGCATCAATACCCAACAAATGGACAAGTGATAGCTCTTTATTTAATATAAAATAGATAGATAAAATAGATAGATCTTTATTATTATATGTCTATGAAGAATATGTAGCATTATGAATTTGACAATTCTGAAAATGGCCCTTACTTGACTAGAAAAATATCACGTGCTTAAAATCAAACAAATTCTTATAGATATATCACACGGGTTTTTGAACCTTCAAATGTTGATATCTGTGCTGTTATTATAAACCAAAAAAATTTGGTTGAAACTATATTCAAGCATTCCATTTTCTTGGAATTGCCATAATAAGCTACTAAGAGTGCTTCCAGCGATGAAGCCCTCAACCGATTGTCAAATAAGAAATGGACCGATGCACATCTTCATGGCACTCTTTCATATTATTATTTCTGACCCTTCCTGTCCTGTAATGTTTGTGATGAAATTAGTCAAACATGTTAGTTAGGCTGTATCTCATCTGAATGTTCAGTTTTAATTGGATGCAATGTGAAAGGTTGAGTTGTTAGGCTGAGGCAATGGCACTGAAGGAAATGCAGCTTTGTGAAACGTGCTGATCATTTGCATTCAATGTGATTCTAGTGTGTGCTGGACGAGATGTGGATTACATTTTTTCGACATCCACACATTTTTAATTGTGTTCTCCCATATGAAGGCTCAATTCAAATCCCCACTATAGTAATCAGGCATTACAACCCCTTTTCTTTCTCACATAACTGTGTGTAAGTGCGTGCGTGCGTGCGTGCGTGCGTGTGTGTGTGCAAAGAGCATGATATCATATAAAATTTCCTAATAACCTTTCACGTCCTCTCTCCTTCACAATCTCTTAAAGACATGGGCACAGAATAAGCAATGTGAAAACACATGTAAAGCTGGAATTTGTGCACAATTTGTGTTAATATTGTTTATTTTTGTATTCTAAAAACATGGCATCTTCTTGTAGGGTTAGTCTTTTGGGTTCAGGCTTTATGTTATTCACAATACACTTTATTCTCAGCAGAAGGTTTAATTGACCAACATTTGAATGTTCAAGTTTTTGTGTAAACGTGGTTTGTACTACATCTTGATACATTTTTCTTGACTGTATACGAAAACAATAGAGGTCTGTGAAACGGTTCACATTTGGAAAGCTATGTACAGTAAATGTGTTTGTGTGGGTGAGGCGGATTTGTCATCCAACTCCAAAACACACAAATCGCAAAAAGGACTTTGAAAAAGAGTTGAATTTAAGATGACGTACAGGAAATGTTGTGTGTGGGAGAGAGATACTGTACTGTATGAGGTCTTGCTGTGAAAGGAGGAAAACTGAACTTTTCATCTGCAGTCAGCACTTTCAGTCTCTGTTTAGCTCGCTCTCTTAACATTTGCATGTACGCAGTCGGCATACGGTTTTATCTAAAGCAACTTTTTTTCAAGTGTAAATATTGTTGATCAGCATTACTGGATTTCAAAGCCATGACATGACAAGTGAGCTTCAGAAACACACCACATTGCATTTGCATTTATTTCCACACTTTTCAACGTGTATTATTGATATACTCACTGTTTAGTTGCTGATACGGTCATCTGAACAGGTGTTTTTGTGTTAAAGGTGAGACCCATCGGCTATGATGGAAATAACCCCACTTCGGTGGCGGAATGGCTGGAGTCTCTGGAGCTTGGAGATTACACCAAGTCTTTTCTCATTAATGGCTACACCTCCATGGAGCTTGTGAAGAAGATTTGGGAGATCGAGCTCATCAACGTAAGTCCCTCAAGCAATTTCTGCTTTCTTTCCTTTTTTAACCCGTTGTTATGTCATGATGAAATTGAGTTGCAGAAGATTGGCTTTCTATGTGTGTGTGTGCTCGGATATGTTAGTTCCTGTACCGGATTTTTCACAGTCAAGAAAACCTATCAAGGAATTATTACATTTTGATTTCCAAGTTGGATGGCATTAAGTAGGGCTTGGAATTCATTGAAAAGTAATTGAAATTGACATTTAGAATCTCTAGTGATTTTCCAATGTCTGTAAATTCGATTACTTTCATTTACCTCTCTTCCTTTTTTTATAAGAGCAAAAGAGACATTGTTAGGAAGTTGTCTTATAATAACATTTAACTGGTGTGTTTATAAAATGAAGACTATACAAGGGCGCATTTTTAGTTTAACCTTCGCCAAAACATAAAACGTAGATTATGGCAAAAGAAAGAATGTCTATTTTTAAATTCCCGATTCATGATAAAATCAAATATTGTATGTTCATGTAATATGCATGAAAAACAGGTAAGAGTTACAGTTAATACAAGATATTTATTCATGTGTGCTCATGTTTAGTAATCACAGGATGATTAGTCCAAACATGAGGATGTGGTGCGCAACATAGCATTTATTTCATATTTTCGTAGGGTAACTGATGTGTTTTAAGTTCCTTTCATCTATTAAAAACTCTGTTTTACTCCATCAGTTTAATTCATGTTTCTTCCTATTTTCTCTGGTGTCTTCAGGCAGGGTCCTAAAGTTAAGCCACTTTCTCACTACATACTCAGACAGATGATTTTCTGATCTGTGTTGCGTTGGTTTTGTTTTCAGTGGCAGAGGAAATGTTTCCCAAAAATAACACAAAGATTATTCAATAATATTTGAAATCTTTCAAAAAATAATTTGATGATTTTCTTCGATTTTCTAAAAATAACATCCTGACTCTCTAATTGCAGATTATATATAAACTATAAGTGTTTCACACTGATTATTTTGATGTGATGAGATGAGAAATGTTATTATAAAAGAAACGTAACGTATTTATACTTCATTTATACTTAATTCATTAATTCATGTTTTCAATTATTAGACATTTAGATTTTGGGCAAAACTGCCCAGCCCTAGCTATAATATAAATATGAGGTAAAGTTAAGCTTAGTAAGACTCTTAGAAAGTTATTTGAAATTATTTTTTTGTTTTTCAATGCAGTAATATTATGTGATGGACAAAAGTAATGTACTGCCTGGGAAGAATAAGAAACCATTCCAAATTTTCATTTATTCAGCATTTCAAGATTTCTTGTGGTCATTCTAGTCCAGTGTCTGTTGAATTTTAACGAACTCAAAACCCCGGAGGGACAAAGTCCTTAAACAGCGATGTTAAAGAAATACAACATGACAAGACACATGTTTTCACATAGTTTTTCTAAATACATGTACAAAAATGGACAAGTTAAAATCTATTTTGTTATTTTGACCTGGTTTTGGAGAAAAAGTGCATGTTAAATAAAAAAAATATTTAAAATTTGGTAGAAATTGTGTTAAAAGTTAAATAAAACAAAAATGATCATTTTACCTGAAATGCATAATCTAAGAAATTGATAATGAAATGGTCTCTTAATTGTTAGTTCAGCAGCTTGTCAAAACCAATAGAAAACTCACAAGTAATGGCTTTAAATGACAATAACAAACCAACAGTCCAAATGATGTCTACCGATGAAAGCATCTCAACACCAAGTGTTTAAGCTATAAATTGAAATAAAATGTTGAAAGTTCTGGCAGAATAACCACACCGGTTCAAATTATATAAACTGTAGATGTGTCCACAAAAAACAAAAAACTGTCACAATAAACATAGTGTATAACTGTGTAGAGCTGTATATCGGTATGTTAAATCTCACAGCTCCTTATGGAAATCATGCAGTTATTTATATTTTTTCATTTTTCATGCAATTTTGTTTATTTTAGGACCGCTGAAAAATCCCTCCTGTAAATAGATTTGTCTAAAAAATGTCGAGTTAATACTGGATTAAATGAAAACAAATGTAAACGTAAATTATAAAAATAAAGTTACATTTAATTTGGTATGCATGCATTGAAATAATGTAATATAATATAAATATATTAAATTGATTGTTTTGTAATACTGTGTTTTAAGGCTGAATTTTCAGGACTGAAAGATTTATCGACTATAACCTTTTACTGTATATATTTATAGTTTTCCTTTAAGTGTATTATATGGAATAAAGACACAGACAGTGTTTAGGTGCTAGAGAAGCTTTATAATAGAAATAGAAATAGAAATTGTATTCAAATGTATTTTTTTGTTGTGTTTGGTTAAGACTAATGCATGGGTGATAGTGATATCATGTGACACGTTGCTTTAACAGTTTTCCTGTTAATCACAACCTCACGTATGCTAATATTACTCCATTTTCAATAGAGAGAGAAAGAGAAACAGAGAGAAGCTGAGAGCAGATTATATAATAATGTGGGATGAGATTTCTTCAGCTCTTGAGAAAAACAAACACCCACTCGCTGTGGAAAGTATCTAGAATGCTGCAGTGGGAATAAACAAATGTTTTTTTCCACAAGAGGGAGCTGAAGTGAAGAAAATTACCATTTTTATAACTGTTCTGACAATTGTTATAACCCTGTATGAATTGCTTATGTGAAAAAAAATATATATTGGATTTTCTTTCATTAATAAAGCTAAATGCGGATCAGAAGGGCGAGAGAAACACAATGACACTGTGTTGGTTTGTCCTCATTTTGGCACTTGTATGTCCTAGTCTCCATTCACAAACATTAATTGAAAAAAGTGGCTATTGCTATTTTGATCATTTCCCCTTTAAATCAAGGCCTGTGGATTTAAAGTGACATGATGATGGATGTATTGACTAAATTGTCATTTTAAGCAAACTGTTTAATGCAAGACTGGAAAAGCAGGTTGATCTGCAAAGATCCTCATACGTTTTTAATATTGTGTGTGTTTGGAAAGAAATAACACTTACTGAACTTCCTTAAATGAGTCTTGCTTATGACGGTTATCACACCGTCTGTGTTTCCTGAGTCACCAACCTGAACCTTTCTGCTGTAAATGAGTCTGAGAAAAACAGAGAGTGCTGGACATCTATAAAGGAACGAAATGAAAATCTCGAAGATGTTTTTCCTGGAGAATTGAGCCTTGAAGTATACTGTAAATCTGTTAAGACCTACACACACTGTTAACTGTGTTCTTTCATGGATTAAATGTTAGTAATCTTTCTTCCATAGAACACAAAAGAAGATATTTTGCAGAATGTTGGTAACTTGCATCTATTCATCTGCATTGGTTTTGTGCAAGGATTTAAGTATAACATTCTTCAAAACATCTCCTTTCTGCAGATGAAAGTCATTCTGGTTTTAAATAATGTCATCATTTTTGTGGGTGCACTTCCTCCAGTGCAAACAAACTTTCCTTTAATCCAAAAGTGAAAAAGTTTTCAATATTCTTAGAATATTTAATATTCAAGCCACAATACACATTCTGTTCACTAGGTGGCCACATAACTCTATTGTCAACTTAACTGTCAAAAATAAAGATTAAAATCTTAACTGTCATAATAAAAAATGTAATATTGGTTTGTGTTAAATGTACAGAAATGAATATATTTCAGCCATCTGTGTGATATGTGTAGAAAGTCTATAATGTTATCCTCCATTCACACTTTTATTTGACACATCTCACAGCTTGGTTTCAGTTATTTGGGGTTCAGCTGGCAAAAAAACGCAATTTTAAGATGTTTGTTTTCGGCTTATGTATGAATTTGAAGGATACCAGTATAGTTTCATTTGTCTGTATTAAGCCCGAGAGACAGAACATAATTATGTGTTTTGATTTTGAACAGTGTTGACATGCAGTGATTCACTGCGACATTTGAAGCAAACAAGCTGAACACAAACACATCAACCATCAGTGGTTTTGTGCTTTTGTACGTGTTGTGCTGTAAGTGTCAGCCTGTATGTGTATGTGGATATGTCTCTGTGTGTCCATCCGAAGGGGAACCGCAGGTATTCATGTGCTAATATTCATAACAGGGCTGAACACGTCTGCATTCCCCATACTGGCTGGTTTCTGGATCACACACACACACACACACACACACACACACACACACACACACACACACACACACACACAGTTAAAGTTGTACTGTGCTTGTTGTGCTGTTGATGCACAAAAGGTCTGGTTTGTGTCTCTGATGTTCTTTTCGATGGTGAACGGATTGACCCCTGTCAAATATGAATGCTATGTTTCTGAAAAGTCTTCCCGGAGGGTTTTGGTTTCGAAAGAGAAAAACTTGGAAACATGTTACAACACACTTTACTTTACAGTCTTGAATTATGTCACAATATTGTGCAATTTTATAATTATTTATACAGCCACTTTGACTGGCATAATAACATTAATACTCTCACAAAAATGTATATTCTCTCATTATTTACTCACCCGAAGAGAAGATAATTGTTACCAATCTTGTTTTACCACCACAGAATAAATATGGTCTTATATTTTGCGTGGTTTTTGGCCAAAAAATATATACATAGATATTTTGAAGAATGTAGGACGGCATAAAAATTGTGGCATCTAAAATTATCATTTTTATTTTTTCCAACCAGAGTAATCAAATATTTCATGAGGCTCATTAATCATTATTTTTTATAGAGATCTTTAAGTAAATGAGATTTACTTATTTAGTTTACTTATTTACTTAAAATAAGTTTGTTTAATTAATTTTAAATCAAATCTTTAAATTTGTGTAATTTGGTCAAATATTTTTGAGTGTAGTTATTAGTGTCCAAGAATTGTTTGGTTACACGCATTCATCCAAATATTCAAACAAAAATATTATACAGGCTAGAAACGACTACAGAATAATACATCTCCGAACATTCATTTCTGGCTGAACTATCCCTTTAAATACCACTTGTTACATGTCACTGGCTGTACAGCAGCCGTTGGTATGCCCGCTTTGGCTTGCCGCTGTCGGGCCACGTCGGTAGGCGGTCAGAAGTCTTTAGCTCGTAATAATAGTTTAGCTCTTTTTTTGACAACTGTTACCCGGTTGCCATGACTGCTAGTGGTAGTAACCATAGAGACGGCTTGTGCGAAGTACAGATGATTCAAAACTGACGTGTTGGTACGTGAGTAAGTGTGTAAGGGCACGGATCCTTAAAGCGTGCGTGGTCCCATGTTTTCCATTCACAGACTGCGTGTGTGTTTGTCTCTGTGTTAGGTTGCCATGTTCTTTACATTGTGTTCCTGCGTCTATGACGTCCTGTCATCTCCAAATGCACAGATTGCAAATTGTCTTTGCCTACTCTAGCAGATGGCTACTGCCTTCAATAACACAGAAGGCTCATCAACAGACAAGCGTTTTTTGTATCTGCGTGTTTTCTCATGAGTATCCATACATAATACAGAATTTTCATTAAGGATTGTGCTGTATATGTGTGTGTGTGTGTGTGTGTGTGTGTGTGTGTGTGTGTGTGTGTGTGTGTGTGTGCGTGTGTGTGTGTGTGTGTGCGTGTGCGTGTGCGTGTGCTTGTGTGCGTGTGCGTAGAGCCCTGTGGGTTTATGTTGAGTTGACGCACACTGACACACATTTAAGCCACATGTCTGTCGAGTTTTATGTGCGCAGTGAGCTCAGATTTAGTTTTTTCCCCACTATAGAACCTGCTATTGGGGATTAAGATGAACCCTAAAGCCCGAAGAGATCATGAAAGGGCTGGTTCTTTAAGAGAGCCACGGAAGCAGATTCATAAAAATAGATTTAGCATGGTGTTTGTGGAGAGAGGCTTGGCTTTCCGACTGTAAAATACATTTATATTCATTACATGGCTCTCTGGGATACTCTTGGTCACTTGTGACATTTTTAAATTTCTTATTTATATTTTGGGATGCTTACAGTCTGTAGAGAGTCCAAATCTATAAATCCCCAAAATATAACAATTCATATTTTGTGGAATTTAGGCTATTTTGCGTACCCTTCTGTACAATAAAGTTCACCCAGAAAGAAAAATTCTTTTAAGAATTACTCATGCTATTTACACATTTCTTTGTATTGAACATAGAAAAAAGATATTTGAAAGAAAGTAATAATCTGATATTTCTGGGTCACTGTTTGCTAACACAGAAACAAATATGCAAGGATTACTATTGTACAACTGAACAAAAACCAAGATATTTTGAAGAATTTAAATTTTTCCAACTAAAATGGGGTGAAGAAATTAATTTCTTATTAATTTATTGTACAGGGGTTCCACATGATTAAATAGTTTTTATAACATACTTTCTCTTTGAATTTGAAAATATGGTGTACCTTATTCAATTTTATGGAACCGATTTACATGATAAAATCAAGTCTTTACAACAATTCATTTCTTTCAGTGTGGTAGTCAATGGCACTCATTCTTCCAAATATCTCTTTTTGTGTTTAACAGAACAAACAAATGTGTACAGGTTTGGAACAACTTAAGGCTAAGTAATTCATGACAGAATTTTTCATTTCTGGGTTGAACTGAGCACACGATTTTACACAACGTTAAAATCTAATAATGCCCACTGATAAATGGGTTGTTGGAATTTCTCATGTAATCATATACATCAGTTCCTCTTGATTCAATTAAGTTGTTTTAACAAAATAAAAAAATCCAATTTAATCACGTGTAAAATTTGGTAATTTCAACAACCCATTTTTTCAGTGCAATATTGTTTTTTAAACAGTGTGAATTTCAATAAGCGCTGATCTAACTTTGCATCAAAGACGTGTCGAACAGTAATGAACCAGCATGGAAATTGTCAAAAAAAAATTCTAAACGATGCGTATTTCTGTTAGATGCGTTTTATTTAATCGGTTTTGGACACTGTTTGCAACCCTTCCTGAAATGTGGCTGACCTCAGCTAGTTGAATTAGAGAACATTCTGCTTGTGTGGACAAGCGCATTAAGAAGTTCCACTGCAGTGTGTGGAGCAGAGCTCTGGTGCTGAGCTGGTTAAACAATGAGGCTTGGATGGAGGAGAGTGATTGAGAGAGAGAGAGAGGTAGAGAGAGAGAGGGGGGAGGAACAGATACTGGAGATTGAGGTGAAGAAAGCAGAGAGGCTGTCGAGGGCTCACACAAGCACTGCTTTACTAGAGGAGCGGACGCTCACCTGCACGCACCCCAACGCGACAGCTCTTCTGAATGGGAACGGAGTATCCATAGTAACCAGGAGGAGAGCAGAGAAGACGAGCTTGGAAAATAGAGAGGGTGACGTGTCGATGGAGAAAGAGAGAACGCTTGTGTACTGAAGCGCTGCGGATTGAGTCTCAGAAGGAGTTCATTTGTTTCCCAAAAATCCTTCTGGTGTTGATGACCCGTGGCTTTGAAACATCGCTGAGAGTTAAAGCAGCTTGTCAAGGCAAGTCAAAGGAGCTCTTGGATGGTTGGCAACTAAAGATTTGACGCTCGGTTCCCAGGAACTGAAACTCTGAGTAAGTCGCTCGCAGAAGAAGAGAGGCAGATGGTGGATTATGGGGGATCGTGCCGCCTCTAGTTGTTTTTAAGATTAATGCACCGTTAAAGCTTTTGTTCTCCGCGCTTGCTGCAGTAGAAGGAAGCGTGAGCTGCTTTTAGACAAGCTTTTTCTGCAAAACGTTACCTCTGCTGGAATCTTTTCGGTTGTGGTTGTATATCAGCTATTATTTGTCCATCATGATTACTTTGCGCAGTCTTGTTTAATAGTTTAGTGCTTTTCACAAGGTATATAATGCTTGGTTTATGATGCGCATGTGTGTGCGTGCCTTGCTTTTACGCAAGTATGTGTACAAAGGAAGTTATGCTACAAATCTAAAAACTATCTTGACAGCTTTTTAGTTGAACGGTTATTCATTAGTAATAACATATTTATTACAATGTCACTATTTCAAACGGACAAACTTTGAATACGAAAGGCTTTGATTAATACAAATACAAATACTCTCCTATTCGTACTTTGTGGCACATTTTAAATCACTAGTCTTGAAATTGGAACCGTTCCGCGCCGTCTGCCCATGTGCATTCCAGCAGTCACCTGCGTGTGCGCTCTTGCCCTTCCGAAGCCAAAGGTGGGGTATAACCTCACGGCCACATAATCTGTAGATGGTAGGGATCAGCGAGGATGATTAAGCTTTGGGATGTAGAAGCAGGCAGACGTCTCTATCGGATGCATTAACTGCAGTCCGTGGCGAGGGATTCGCAATCGAAACAGCAGCGAAGGCTGCGTTGCATAATGATCTTGGGACCCGCTGCGATGTGGATTAACACCAGTTCTGCTCCTCACATGTGGATGGGGCTTGAGGTGTAAAATAGAGCACTTGTGTGTGTTCGCAAAAATGTTCCCACAGCTTTGCCTGAGGCAAAATTTTGGGGATTTTTTGGGTGGGCCCAACAGAGGTGGAGCTTTAATCTGATCTACAATTGGGTATCTTGTAAAAGGATTAGTGAAGTGAATGTGAAATTATGTTGGATTAGCAATGCAGTGTGGAGTTGAGCAGTAGATTTCAGGCCAAGTGTAGCTGATTTAACGCTTTTTTTGTTACTAATGGAGGAATGTAAATCTGCTCCTATAGGAGTAGAGCTGGGACTGAGAGCTGACAGCGCTGCTTGTAAAATTGTACAGTCGGCTGTCATTGCTTGAACCAAACAAAGTGTTTTTTATCGGCTCTGACTGTGTCAAACATTACTTGTCACATCATGTCAAGACAACAGTTCCCTTCAAAATTGTTTGTGTTTAAAACCTAATGCAGTGCTTACATTCCTGCATGTGTGCCTATGTGTGTTTGGTGCGCGACTGTACACCACAGTGTATATTTGATCTTCTGATCATTTATTTCGCAATAGTCTCCAAAGTCTCTTCCAACCAGAGCCAAAGTTATTTTCCCTCTGTTGCGCTCATGTTGATTTTATTGGATTATAATGATGAAATCTGCAGTTTAGTAGGAATTTAGTCCAAGAAGAAGCAATCTTTCTTAGGACAAAGTGAAGAGATCAACAGTACTTGCCAGAATCCTCTCTGACTGTTGTTTTTTCTTTTCTTCAGTTGATATATTTTGGCTTTAATTGATTTTTTTCTTTGACTTTTTATTTTGATAATGTTTTATAGTATGTCAATGTGCTTTAATTTCAAAGCAGTATCTTCAAATCCAGTGGCTCAATAAGTATCACAAAAATAAAAATGTATATATTTTAAATATTTTTTAAAATAACTTAATTATTTGATCCAAAATAAAACGTTATTACATATATATTATTTAAATGAAAATAAATATTTAAATGGAATTGTTTTAATATTAAATTAATTTGTTTTAATAATGTATTTATGTAATTTGACAAATTTAACAAATTACAAATTTTTATATAAACTTAACATTTTTGGAAAATTCTCAGATAAATATTTCTTTTTACTGACATTGACTTATTGCACTGTTAAAAAATGCTAAAAATACTGACAGAAAATGACCAGTAAATTTTATGTTTATTTTTGCATTACAAAGTGTAAAATACAGGTAAAACATCTGTACATATTTATACAGTACATTGTGCCCTATTTATACAGATTTTTACAGTGTGATTAAAGGTGTAAATTTCATTGATTTCACAGATGTTCAACTAAATAATTGAGTAAGTTAAACTAAAGTGTAATCATTACCATAATGTAAAAAAGCATTTTTAATGGATAGCACCATGAAGGCAGCTGGAATGGAAACAAAGAATAGAAGAATAGTTCTGCACAACTGTTGATAAACTTTATGTTAAGGCCAGTTGTTCATCATTTCCAATGATTTAATGCGTTTTATTAAGTAAATTGTTTTAGTAAGAAATGAGAAATTTAGGAAACTGGTTTGAAAATTATGTAGAGTATTGACATTGTACAACTTGTTTTATTGTTTTTTTGCCTGCATTAAATCTTATGACAGGTATGACACATTACCAACACATTTACATGCACAGATCAATTAGCCTTACAGTGAGATCAGACCACACATGATTTATCTAATCGTCACAATCTATAAACTTATCCCAGACCTACATGATAATCCTACTTGAGTATCTGATTCAGAGAGTAACAGTCACTGAAATGTCACTGAAGACTTACACAAAAGCAAGACCTATCATTCTGCATAGGGTGCAGGCGTCACGCGAGGACACATCCGGACCCTCCGCTGTTTCATCCCGTGGTGTTTTAAAGCTTGGATCCGATCATCGGTCTGGTGCCGTGCAGGATGTGTCAGAGCTGCCGGTCTGATGCTGTTGATCCACCTGCTGTTGGTCCTTATGTCGCTGTCGATGGTGGCGAGCACTGACGAAAGCTAGAGATTCTTTAGCACCATGAATGAGCCATGATTATATTCATGAGATTCATTTGGAAAGATGTTTGAGTCATGTTGTGATAAAGGCTTTGCTTCATTAAGTGACCTATTTAGTGTGTGTTGACTTAAGTTATTATTTGTATACACTGTAAAATATGTTTTTAGACATTTGACAGTTGAGGGCAATTGTTTATAAAGACCTTTGCATTGTGTTCCCTTCCAATGCATACCATCTAGCATTATTTAATACAAAAATTGATCTTATGTAAACTTCTGTATGAATTTTTCATCTTGCAATTCAAGATTTCCCTTCCACGGTAAATATTTGTGACCCTGCTTGTGAAAATTTTAAGCATTTAAACATTCAAGTAAAATTTTACTATAATTATAAACTTTGACATCACCTTACTCAATATATAAAGATTACATTTTTTTAAAAGATTACATTTTCACAAGATATTCTTTACAAAAATAGAATGATTCTATTTTAGAGAGTGAACGAACACCCCAGCTGGGTTTTCAGAGACAGTATCAAATTTGCTGTTTCTAGAAAGTAGTAGTGCATATCCATTATTTATTATTTACACTGAGCACACCGATGTTCTGATAAAAAATATTTTCCCACAGTTTTAAGGTCTAAGAAGTCTGTGGGTTAGTGTGCAATAGTGAGTGGGTGTGTGTGAAAAGAGAGCGAGAGAGTGAAAAACTGACGTGTTTTTTCCTTTGTTTGCCGATCATTTGGCTTGATTCGTTCGCACTACGCTCTCTTCTCATTATTGGTAAATGCAGACATGCAACACGTCCCCTTATTGGCTCACTCACCGTCAAGCCTCACGTGATTGGTCGATGGAACTGCTGTACATCCTTTACGTTGCTTCGGAGGGCCTGCTGGGTTTTACGCATAGCTCCAGCACTTACTCCATAGTTGCTAGGTAACTGTAGGGCTCTGGTTCCATTCCAGTTGTCCCTTTGGTTGGGAGGTGCTGGTTATAAATGGATCTGGGATAGATAACGGTGAGTTGCCGTGACGATGGTGGCTGCGGGCTTGTGCCGATTTTGCCCGCTGAGGTTGATACTGGATTTGGATTTTGCCGGACGATTCAGCATCAATGATCTCCACCAGACCAACATCATGAAATCCATCAATACTAGCATAAAAAAAAGAATTACGGGAGTACTGAGCAAATCTGTGATGTAGCCTCAGGACCAAGTACATCAGGGAGATTTGCGCATGTATTACACATGCATGCACACACGCTAGACCTCAGTGCGTTGGATGTGTTGAATGCTTATCCTGGCAATAAAAAAATGTGTCATGTCTGCAGTGATTGGGTCTTATAAATAAGTCGCATGCACTGTACTGTAGCAAGGCAGACAAAATGTGGCTTTGTTCACTATAAAAATATTGAGACTAAATTTTGCATCTTAAAGGTCACTTTGAATCAGCCAATAAATGCACTTTGCATCGCCAATCAGACACTGGTGTGAACAGGATGAGATCTCTGTTATTGGTAGGACGCAGTGCGGACGAGCGTGGGAGAAATGTTGGAGTCAGAATAAAGAAGGGACTTTGTGTTTCCCAGGTCATTAAAACCCGGTGCACGAATGCTGCTGTAAGCACAAACAGTACTGTATTCACATCCTCCCTGTCAGACGTTCCTCTGTGCCTCGACTCCTTCAATTAGGAGGAACCACTCATCCGTATCGCAGAGCTCGATTACTTATGTCTGCTGGTGCCAGAGCCGTTGAGATCATACAGTTATGTGGCCTGACCTGACCTTTGGGTACAGCTGATTCCGATAAGGATGCTTTAACCACGGGGAGCTTGTACCTGTGATTGTCGTTTCTTAAAACAGCATTCGCAAGGAATGGAAAGAATTACAACAAAATACTAAAATGTGACCCAAGAAAAAAGTAAATTCTCAATACCTTAAGTTGTTCGAAACCGAAATTTAGAGGGGAATATTTGAAAGAATGCTAGCAACTGAGATGTTTGGATCGCCATTGACAACTAAAGTATAAAATAAAATGGTTGTGGAAGGTGCACCATGAAATTCTTCAAATATCTCCTTCGGGACCAAAGGCAACCAAAAATCTCAGTTTCTAACATTCTTCCAAATATCTTTCTTTGTGTTCAACCCGAGACCTTAAGATTTGTAAAAGCTCGAGGTTGAGAAATGTAAAACTACATCCTGTCTGCGAAAACCAGTCTTAAGTCTGGAAATCAAATGAAACAATGAGCATCAAAGTTTGATCTAGGCCATTAATTTAACTATAATTTAGGTCTTTGACATGACCTGACGGAGTAAATGTTATATATATCAAGATTATATTTTCCCAGAACGTCCCTTACATTATGTTACATGATTTTATGTGGAAAACAGTAAATCACAAAAAAGGACTTTAGATGGGGTCACAAATGTTCATTTTTAGGTATCCCTTTAAATTTAGCCATTGGAAAAAGATTAGTTTCATAAGTAGATCTAAAGAACCGGCTACTTTTCTTTCATCATATTAACTTGCATCTATTTAATTTACAGTAAAAAAGGACGTATTGGACAAACGAACTTTTAATACAAATAGTGACTCGTTTTGACTGAAGCAAGCAGGCTGATGAGTTTGTGTATGCGTGTATGCGGCGTGGTGAAGATTACTCTCATGTCTCTGGTCTTCGGAGGTTAATCCTCTCTTCAAGCCTGCTCACTTTCTCTAATCTAATGGGATTAACAGCGATGTTACATCCAACACTGCAGCAATTACACGTCGAGAAAGGAAGAGTCCTCGCAAGGCGCATTTCCGCATGAAATGGCTGAATGTTTTTTAACAATACTCTAATTACCGAGTAAACATGTCAGTGATCTCTGATGTGTGCTGGGCTGCTGATTGCAATTCTGTTTGATTATCCTCTACAGGGCAACCTGATCTCTCATACATGCTGCAGTATTCATTGTGTCGTGAATATACGATGAAACATTTGGATTAGATGTTAATAAAGTCTTAACTGTCTGGCAGGCAAACTCTAATTCCAATGCATTAAAGGGATGGTTAACTCAAAATGAAAATTCTGTCATGCTTTATTTCCCGTGTGACTTCAAACCTTGATGACTTTCTTTTTTTCTGCAGCAGATATTTTGAAGAATTTTGCTAACAGAACAGCAGTTGCACCTAATCAATTTATTTGTATGGACAAATAAATGCAAGTGAATGGGTGCAAGTAACCAACATTCATCTAAATATCTTCTTTTTGTGTTCTGTAGAAGTCGTATAGGTTTGAAATGACCTGTGAGATTCAGATTTATCATTAGCCACATCATTAGCTTTATTTTTCAACTTTAACTCTCTTGCGTTAAATCACATCCTTCTCTATTCCTAGCATCCTTGCTGGGTTCGGTCCCAAATATGCACTTAAATATACTCTTGTGTAATCCCACACTAGTAAGACTCCAAAGTAAACTATTACCCAGGAGTCTGTAGTAGAAGCCTTTATGGTTTTTAAGAGGAGGCTGAGAACCATCTAAATCATTAGCCCTCATTTATGAAACATATGAATGAATATCTTTGTAAACTGTTTAGAAATCCAGTGTTATGTAAAGTGTTGGGTTTATGGGTTATGATCATTTACTGAAGAATGGTTTTAAACGGTTTACGAAGAATTGAGTTTGATAAATGCGGTCATTTGTTACTTTGAGGTTCACACGCTGGAAATCTGTGCTTTGAGTTCACATTTAATACCGTTTTTATGTAACAAACACGGTTTAAAGAAAGCAGACACAAGCTCTTTTCGCACAAGGGATTGTAGGGAAAGCTCAATGACTAGAACTGTTGCATTCTGAAAATGTTTTAATCATTTGCTTGGCCTCTTGATTTTTAAACTGAAAGTCAACTTTTGATTTTCTTTCCACTGCAAAATATATATATAAAGAGATATTTTAAAGAATGTCGTTAACCAATAACCATCAGTCCCTATTGACTTCTATTGAATGGACACAAAGCCAATGCCAGTGGATGAGGATCAACGGGTTTAATTTACCAACATAGTATCTTTTCAAAGTATCTTCTTTTGTGTTCTGCTGAAGACAAGTTCTACAGGTTTGAAATGTAAGGAGGATGGGTTTCTGATGACAAATGTAGGATGTACACTGAAAATGGGCTTGCAGAATAACGGAATTTTATCTTGTTCATTGTTTTTTTTATCATGTATTTTTTACATAACTTTTTATTTCAAGATATTTTTTAATCATGTAGAACTGACGCGCATGATATTATTAAGTAATTCCAGCAACCCATTTATTCCAGTATAGTTCTGATAAACAGTGATTTGTAATGCAGATACTAGGGATGTCACAATATCAATCTCAGGTGATGCGGTATAACACTTTTAAAAGACATTGATTCAACATTGCAATGTAACGATCCTGTACAACCTTAAGAAAAAGTATACTTGATTTTCATTTTTTATAAGTATACTTTAGTAAAGGTCTAGTATATGTAAAGATCACTTTATTTAGTAAGTATACTAATATCAATATACTTGTAGCAAGTACTTGTTAGTGCACCAGTAGTGCTTGGTACCGCTTTCTAGTTTATAAAAGTATACTTATCTATTTTAAAATTGCTTTTTTTATATATATTAGGCAGCTGATGGACTTTCACAAAGGGATCATCTACTGTGGTGTTTTTGAACAGTCTATTTGAGGCCCAGTCTTGTGACCAGAATGATACTGAGGCAATTTTGCTATTGCGATACCATGATAATATTATTACATCCCTAGCAGATACAGTTCTGATACAGTAACCGAAGTCCGTATATTGTATTTAAACTACAGGGCTGCTTTTCTATATCACCTTTTCTGTTAACCACTAAATATTTAAAGTCCTGTTTATCTAATCATTGCTCATATGATAGATCTCTGTCTTTATTCAGTCTATATCCACGGCACACATCTCTGCTGGAGCGTGCTTTACACATTTGCATTTAAATTAAATTCATTCCCACTGTTTTTTACTGTCATGCAGTAAAGCAGCGCGGCGCAGTACTGTACACACGCAGCATACTATTTTTCTCTTATTTACTCTCTTGTAATTCATTTTTCGTTGTTACTTACGTGCCCTGTATAAGTAGTTTTTCTGGTTCGCTGTTGATCGCTTAGACTTTAGAATACTGTGTTTATTCCAAGACATCTCCAGAGGCTTTAAACAGGACCCTTACAATGATCAATATTAGACATGTAAAATATCAAGAGAAACGGACAGGGTAAACATGCGCATTGATATTTGGGGGTCATTTCAGGTTTAGGAGTACGAACAGAGTCACCACTCGATCAAGAAATCGTTTTGTGGGCAAATGGATTTTAATTTCTGAGGCGACTGGCTCGTGTCTGTTACTGGCACTGTATTGGATTTGCCGGGTATTGATTTGCTCCTGGAGAGATAATGTCCACAGTAACGTGTGCTGTTGACAGGTCTGTGGGTAATTGTGCTTAATGAACAAAAACCAATTGGTAATTTTAATGCCGTCAATACTGTACTAAGTGTATGGCACATTTTACAAGGCGGACACAGTCCACAAGGTCCTTTTCTCTCATATTATTGCAGTCACAATTTCAAAGAAGTCAATGGAGTTTACCCAATAATGGAAATTCTGTCTGGAATTACTTCCTCTCTAGTTGTTCCAAATCTGTAAATGTTCTATTTGTTTGATTAAACACAGAGGAATGTCTTTTGAACAATGCTTATAAAGTAATTTTTCCTACTATGGTAGTCGATGAAGTCCAAAAACCATTGTTGCAAAATTGACAATGTAAGTCAATATAATTTAGTTTTCCTACACAACTCTTGTTGTGTAATAATTCCTACTATAGTAGGTCCAATAACTGTTTAGCACCATCGTACAAACATCTGTTGTGTTTATCAGGATATAATTATGAATACAAATGTAATAATTCGAAATTGTGTGCATGATGACAGAATTTGTATTTTTGGGTGAACCCTCCCTTTAAGAGTGTAGCAATCCTGCGCCTATGCCTGCAGGCCATAAGCACAACAGAGTACAACAATTCCAGATATTACGATGCAATTGAGAATCATGATTTGTTCCATGGAAACGGCCTCCAATTGATTACATTTTCAAGGGGAAAATAGTAGCGATCATTATAAATGAAGCTCGAGAGCATTGTTGCTATAGGGATAGACCTGACGGAGCCAGCCAATAAAAAGCCGGCGTGCGCATTGTTACCAAAGCCCTTTCTTAACATTCGTTTGATGCGTCTGCTCGAGTGCTGGTTTACACTAATGGCTAAACTGGGTGACAGAAAAGTCTTTATGTATCCTCATTAATGGGCTTGAGTAATTCCCAGTTTGTCGCTGTTGCCGTATTCGCGTGAATAAATAGGAAACACTAAGAAAGAGAGTGTAGTGGGCTTTGTGCAATCAGATTGTGTAGGGTTCTTTAGGGATCCTGCGTATTTCATTGTAACTACAACACCCAGATGCACCCCAGGCATTAAAATAGGTAAATCTCCTGTGGGCCAGTTGTAAAAAACAGACAGAACATGAATATTAAGGAGGGAATTAGCAAGAATGAATCGAACCCACTGTAGTGTTGTTTAATGACCTTGTCTTTGTGTTTTAGCACCGGAATTTCTAAAGAAATTATGCAAATAGGATAACATCTGAAAATGTACGGCTAAATGTTATTTATTCTGCGTATGGGTGATTTTGAATGATGGGTGCACAGTGTACAACAATCTCATCCACCTTTGGATACTCGAGTTGGATGTTTGATCTGTACTTTAACTGCTTATTCTATTACCAAGAAGTGATTTGTGTTTAATGAAAGTCTTAGGACCAGAGAGTACAAACAGGGATCTGGCGATGGCAGTTTTTCCCTAAATGATGCTTCACATCAATAAATGATCAGCACTAATTTTTCTTCCTGTCTCTCTCTCAGGTTCTTAAGATTAATTTGATCGGCCACAGGAAAAGAATACTCGCCTCCCTCGGAGATCGATTGCACGAAGACCCTCCGCAAAAGCCGCCACGGGCTATCTCTCTAAGGGTGAGTCAAACCATTTCCACTTTCCTCTCAGGCCCGTGTCCAACAGAAACCACCACTCTGTAATTGAAAGCATAACGAAGATACATTTTAACGTTCATCCTTAATGTCGCCCATAAGAAAATAGCATCCATATTAACTTTATATGCCTGTTTACCAGGTTTATGGTCTTGTAAAGGGAGGAAAGGGAAGAGAAAATTACTTTGTACGTGATTTAGACTGGTCTTTGCCAGAACTGGTCGCCTTATCCTAAGAGCTACGACATTATCCGACCTCGGCCGCTTTGGGGATTTAACTTGATCTTCCTGGCTGGATCAAACAGCTTTTCTTGAATTCAGCAAGGGCACTCAGCCTCTGCTAGAGAGTCGAATCGATATAAGAGTCGATTCGACGGAAAGAAATATCGGCCCTATCTAAAAAGCATTTCTTCTTAATCAAAATCTAACGCAGACAAAATTACTCAAACATATATATATATTTGGAAGTAGTAAATGTCTGAAATAATTCAGAAAAATGTAAAAATCATAAAGCTGTCCAAGCGGATGAAGTAAAATACATTGCTCTCACATTATACAATTCAACTCGTTAAAAATTTTACAGATGGAACGGAATCATAATCGGTTTGTCTGAAGATGACGCAAACATACGATTCTATATATGATTCTATATATCGCCCCCCTTTAGGAGCCTACTGGGAACCACACTCCCCCTCAGCTGTCCCCTTCCCTGAATCAGGGCTACCCCAACGCCGGATCGCTGGACGTCCAACACCTCATCATGCAAGCCGATGCCCGACGCAGACGCAACGATAACTACTTCGAGGATGTACCACGCTCCAAACTAGAAAGGCAGATGGCACAAGTCAGCATGGTGAGATTGTGCACTTACATCTGTGTGTATGAATTATGTCCAGATCTAGGAAACTATTTCTGCATTATTGTGGTGTGTTTGTGTATTTCTGTTGCTGTTTGTATACTTCATTCTCTTATTGTGCCATCAGAGCTTATCAGTGCAACAGTAATGTTTGCTTGCAGTGATTATGTGAATGAAATGAGTAATTGCACCTGAACAAAATGACTAATTGTTACAAAAACCCTTGCGCTTTCCTCTCTTTTCAATCCTTTATCAGTTCTCCCTGCCCCACGGCTCCATAAATCCTCACAGAGACAGAAAGAGAAAGAGAGAGAAAGACAAAAGGGCAAGAAAGAGTGAAAGAGGGAATATATCATGACGAAGGATGTGGACTAACCACATGAAATTGATTCGAGCTGCTTGCTCGAGAAACTATTTAAATGCAGTCTTAACTAGGAAAAAATGAATAATAATAGATAATTCTATTCTATTAAATGGAATTTTATTTACATTTACATAACATTTACATTTAGGCATTTAGCAAACGCTTATATCCAAAGCGATATTTTACTGCATACATTAATTGTGATTAATCTCATCTAAAATAAAATGTTGTGTAAAACTAATTATGTTATGTGTATATACCTTTTGTATTTTTAAGTAGGTACACAAACATAAAAATATTCATTAAATAAATGTTTCTATTAGTGATGGGAATAGATTCATTTTTTTAATCTAGATTAATCCCACTGTAAACTTGGAATTAATCTAGATTAATCTAGATTAAAATGGCTAATTTGAATTCTGCATTCAGAGGCATTCAGAATATGTGTTCTACCCAAATAATTCCCAAAAGTAAGAAATTGCACAAGGTGCAAACAACCTTAAGCCGTGCTCACACCACACACGTGTAGTTTGACGCTTGATCATTTAAGTGCATTAGGGTGTACAATTTGACTCATCCGTATAGAACGCCAAATGGGTCAGAAAACGGCGTTTTAAAATTAATACGGCGTTGAAAAGCACTCGTATTCCGACCCATTTGGCTTTCCATACCCAACCCAACTTTGAGAATAGATTAACGGCGGTATTCTTTTTATGGCCCGATAAGAGTCTCATGTTAACGCAGCATGTAAACGCCGATAACGGCCCACCACTAGATTCTAAATAATTTTATTTTATTTAAATAAATATACATCGAAATATTTTATATTTATATATGTACATATATATGTGTATATATACAAATATTGTGTTTATAAATAAGACATTAATATGCACACAATACAGGCATGTAATATGTAAACCAAAAATTTTATTCTGGAGCCGATTCATCGCAATTACATTTAATTTTATTGTTATATAAATATGCAATGCTTACATTTCCTAAATAGTTGCATGTGTGCGTGTTTATACATAAAAAAGATTATGTATGGTACATATACAAATTTTATTACAAACTTTTATCCTGGATTCGATTAGCCACAATTAATGCCCTAATGTTTATATATTTATTTAGAAGGAACAACTTCATATATATATAGATTGAGTTGTTACACAATTGTGAAGTAAACCAGCATAGAGTAGACATCGCAAAAGCTTTCCGTTTTGTTTTCTAGTAAACATAGTAGTTTATTTATATGCGCTTTTTTTTATTTAGCTGTTTTCAGCATCTACTGCCAAGAGCAGTGTTTGAAAATGGTTTCATTTGTATATGTTACGTTTAATAATGAGTTTGGAGACCCATGTGTGGTTGGATTGTTGTTCATTATGGGCTGTGGTTTGGTAGCATGTAGCAGCGTGCAAGCCAGGGGCATGAATAAATCCAGATTTTATGAACACTGAAAATGAAAAATATTGTTGTGAATAGACTTTAGTAAATAAGTATTAAAATCAAATCTAACTGTTCTGCAACTATTAAATTGCAGTCAATTGCAACCAGAATTATTATTATTATCAGAATAAGAGCAAAACAATCCACTTCTGTGTTTGTGAGCCATTCATGCTCAACCTTATTTTTTTTTTACCAACGTTTATCTCCGTTTTCACAGCAAGGAGAATGGTGCGAGCCAATCACGTTACGGCCTCCCAACGAGGCGACGTCATCGACGCCCGTGCAGTACTGGCAGCACCATCCCGAGAAGCTTATATTCCAGTCATGTGACTACGAAGCATATGTAAGTGTGTTATTATAGATAAATCATCCAATCTTGAATAAGAATGACGAAACCCTTACAAAGCACTGTTTACAGAATTGAGTTCTTAATGCCGGCTCCTGTGAGCCATCAAATACCGAAAGAGAAAAATCAAGCTGAATGCTGAAAGCTATCAGTGAGTCCTTTAGTTATTCTGCAGTGAATAATGGTGTTTTAACCTTCAATCAATACAGCTTTTCAGCGCCACGACGGGCTGAGCAGATCTAGTATTAGCTTACATAAACCCACTCTGTTTCCTAGCAACAGCTGCGTAAATTTGATTGGCTCGTTTTTCCGTGCCAAAAGATGCCAGTAAACAGAATTTGTGTGTAAGTGAGACTGACCAGTTGAGGTTAAAGGTCAAGTGATTCAAGGAAGAGATTTCTGAATGAATGCAAACCAAACATTTTGACTGAATTGTGTCTTGCAGTATTTGGGGTCCATGTTGGTGAAGGAGCTGCGCGGCACGGAGTCAACGCACGACGCCTGCGCAAAAATGAGGGTAAGAGTTGTATCACCATGGCAACCATTGAACTCTGGTCACTGTGACACGCAACCCTTAAAAAAGAACTGAATATCTTAGAGGACGCCGTGTGCCAGGACTCAGCTGGGTTCTTTCGTTTTAAGATCTGGTTCAAGATCCCTGTATCCGCACTGCTTCCGCTCAATGTCTTCACCCCTTTACCTCAAAGTACCTTCTCTTACCCAAGCAGTCCCATACTTCCCTTCTCATGAGATTATTAACATGGGGGCACAGTTCACCCGCTTGGTTTTGGTATGTGTGTGAAACACCATCTGTTCTTCCACTTCCCCCCGCCTGCACATTTAAATGAGGCAGAGTTTCAGAACCCCTCGCTGCTTCGCAAACGCATGAGGGTGTAAATTCAGGTCTTGCGTCTCTCTGCCTTTATTTTAAGGTGAATTTTTTGACAGGTACAGAACGGCAAAGGCCTGCCGAGGTGCAGGAAACTACCGGCAGAGAGTTAGAGGAGAAATCAGGTCTGGATAAATATACTCCAGCCTGACAGCTGATATGAAGATGTAGGGAGATTAATTCTGAGTCTAGGTAGTTTATCATCGGACTTGACTCTATGTGATTTATTTCACAAAATAAATTAAACCAGCCTATGGTGGTTATCAGGTAAGCCAGAACATCCTAACAAGGACAACCAGATGAAATCAGCTAAGACCAGCAAACCACTTCAGGCTGGTTTAAACCGTTTCAGGCCGAGTCTGTGTGGTATATAAAACACAACCCAAGTAATCCGGTGCAGAAGATGTTTCGATATTTGTCTCAAGATCAGACTGTATCAGATAGATTATTGGCGGGGACGTAATGATATTACACCGTAAATAATTGATCGTGTTTGAGTGTATATGAAGTGTGTGACAGGGCTTCAAGAATGTTAACATCAGTGACTCCGGGACTGCCTGCTGATCTTTCCTTTTCTTCTCTTTTCTCTAAGAAGTCTACTGAACAAATGAAAAAGATTCCCACCATAGTGCTGTCGGTGTCCTATAAGGGCGTCAAGTTTATTGATGCCACAAACAAGGTAAACATTAGTTACTACGATTTTCTACGTTTTGTAGATGGACGTGAAGTTGACCTTAATGTTTTTTGTCAATTAGAATATTATAGCAGAGCATGAGATCAGGAATATCTCATGTGCAGCGCAGGATCCCGAGGATCTCTCCACTTTTGCATACATCACCAAGGACTTGAAATCCAGCCATCATTACTGCCATGTCTTTACAGCTTTTGATGTGGTGGGTGTACATACACTCACAGACAAAACATAAATATGTGATTACGAGTATGCATGAATAGATCTAAACAATCATTTCCTTAAATCTGGAGGAATAAAAAGTTGTTATTTTGTATCAACTGTCTCTTACAATCTCCACATCTGGGTTGGTTTCTACAGAATCTGGCATACGAGATTATCCTGACGTTGGGCCAGGCGTTCGAGGTGGCGTATCAGTTGGCCCTGCAGGCCAGAAAGAGCGGCCACGGGTCCTCGACTCTACCCGAGAGCTTCGAAAGTAAACCGTCCAAACCTGTTCCTAAACCTCGCGTCAACATACGCAAATCTGTGAGTGACTTGCCCATTTTCCAAAGCTTGTGCACTTACATGCATATCTACAATATGAACTTATTATTCTTAACCTACATAACGTTGCAATCTTTTTAAAACTCTCTATGTCCAATAGCGATTCTTAGATCGATTGGTTGGAGATCATTTTAATATGCCTTTATGATAAGTTTTTCTTTCAAATTAATTAAGATCAGTACATAAGATCAGCCAAGTACGATTATCGGCCTATAATCACATTTTATGACTCGACCTGTACTCATTAAACTTGGCTGATCTTACGAACTGATCTTGATTTGAAAGAAAATCGTAACCTCATTATAAAGGCATAATAAAATGTTCACTGTAATTATTCAGTACTAAAATATAGTAAATATACCAAAAATATAAGAAAGTCAATTAATATAGTATTGCTTTATCTTGAGAAAGGTTAATGATGATCCGAGAGCTTACACATAAGTTCTATACATTTGAAGCACCAGCACCAGCATCGGTATCGGCCGATCACCATGACAAAAAATTGGTTCTCAGTATCAGAAGCAAAAATCCTGATCGTAGCTTCCCTAATGTCCACATTTGGTGTTTTTTAGGGAATTAAACCAACAAGTAACACAATAATTTTCACAAAATCAGTGAGAAACGAAGAAGTACTAATAATAATGACTAATGACAAAAAATATGGACATAATAGATTTCTTACTGCACATCTTGCACTATGCTTGGTCGGAGTGATGTATTTTGGGACATTCTGGTTAATCTGCACCAGTTGCATAGCACATGATCATGTTTCAGTGTTTTCTTTCTTGTGCATTGACTGAGTCAAAAAGTTTCAGGACACTAGGTGAATTTATTAGCTTTTTGTCGATTCAAAAGTTAAGGATCCCAAAAAGTATTTTTAACAAAGAATAAATGTACTCTGCTTGCAAGTGATAGTGTGTTTGTATGAACGTCAGCACGGGTCAAAGTATGTCCTGAGAGACGGAGAGGTGAGTGTTTGATCTGTAAACCACACACTCCATCTCCACTCCCCTCAGCGCGTTTAAGGATGAAAGAGATTGATGAGAACTGTTTGCAAGGCTCCAGAAACTAACTTCCTTCTGGGCAGCCTCCTACTCCATCTGTCCCGGTCCCAATGCCCCTGGAGTGGGCACGGTGCCACCCTCTCCCCCCTGCCAGCACCAGGGATATCACCGCTCACTAGAAGAAACACAGAATAGGTGGATGCACTGCTTAAAAATAAAACGCACCCGGTCTTCTGGAGTCGAATCACACACAGAACAGAAATGATAGATGACCGGATGAAAATAAAATGTTGTGTTTGTAGGCTTGCCCGCAAAGTCTCTTACTTTTTGGAACAGTTAAAGCAGATCAGTATTTAGGCCGTATCACTGCAGTGTGTGTCTATGCTGTTACACTAGTGTTATCCCTGTAGGGGGGTGGGGGGGGGTTGGTAGCCTGTTTTTTTATTTACCGTGTAGACTGAGAATGAGATCTCGTTTGTGCAGATACTAGGACAGTATGATGTTTTTTTATGGAAATAATGAAAATATAAAAGTGATGTTCACCCAAAAAGGCACTTAACATTTTAATGTCAAACATGTGTGACTTTCTTCAAAATATCTTCTTTTGTCTTCTGCACAAGAATCTTGATGATCGAACACGAGTGGTATTCATTAACTACTATTTTATGAAACCAATGCAAGTGAATAGGTGCAAATTACCAAAATTCTAAAAGTCTTTGAAAAAATAAATTTAAAAAGAAAGTGTTCTTGGTTGGGGCTGGTTTTCATTTGCCAAGTCAGACATGAAATGAGATCACACGTGTACAGATATTAGACCAATTTGACAATTTGAAATTAAGTTTTCCAAATTACTTCCTGTCCAAAATATCTTTCTTCCGCAGAACAAAAAAGAAGAAATGTTGAGGACTGTTAATAACCGAACAGTAATGTTACTCATTTGTTCGTATTGTATGGAAACAAAACGAAATGTAAGTCAATGTGTGCCAACATTCTGCAAAATATCTTCTTTTGTGTTCTGCAGAAGAAAGCGAAATCATACGGGTTAAAAATGACAAAAGTGTAATGACACAATTTCAATTGTATGTCATCTTTCACGTGAAGCTGTTGAAGCTATGTCCTAATAGTTAACATTCTTGTTCTCATAATCCTAACCATGCAGTCCTCTGAGAAATCCTGTTCTGTTTGGTAATGAGTGCAGTATTTGAATTAGTTTCTTCGGCACTTCATTATAAACCTTTTGGCCAATTTCTGGTACAACTCAAGCAATAAGCTGACTCTGCATCTATTCCCCTGAACTTGAACAACATCTTGTGTGACTGTTTGTGGTGTTATTGATATTATTGATGTACGCTTGTGTAGTAGGAATTGCTCATTATGGTTTAAACACCGAGATCCATCTGAGCATGATATGCTCTCTCATTCATTTTATCTTTTGGTGAACGCTTGTTTCTTCACCTTCTTCCGAATGTGTGTTTGTCAATCCTTGACCTCAGTGTTGAATCTCCAGGTCTTGTCTTCTTTTTTTCCGCTGGTCTTTGGAGCATGTTGAGACCCCCCATCACCCCCCTTCACCCATATCGCCTTCCTTAAACCTCACGCCTGCTCTATCGTACACAAAAACAAAAAATTAAGTAACTGTGAACTTTGGCGAGGAAAAGTAAAATGCTCTCAATATGAAATAACTAAATAATACGTGCAGAATTTTCTCGAGGTTGTCCGCATTGTTTGTTCAGTTTGCGTCACATCTTCATCTATATCATATTCCTAGATCCTCCTGTCCACACGATCAGCTGACTAAACATGATCCATGGAAATGTTTCAGCGTGCTTTATCCAATACACCAACTCACCCTCCCGTAAATGTGTTATCAAACCATTAAGCTCTTTTTCAGGTCAATGTCTCACATTAGCTACATTGCGTAAGATTAGTGTCTGTTTCTTTTTTGAAGTGTTTGGATGTGGAGGAGAATCAAGTTCGTGTGGGTGCGTGTTGGAGAGCAGTCAGAGGTATAGCCAGGAAGAGTACGGATTATGATATTTAATATTCATGTTGCTGCATATGGAAAATCCTGATAAAGAATCCAAGTAACGGCAGATGCAAATGTGCGCGTGCTCCGCGTGCGTATTATTTTCGAATAGCGTTTCACTGCCATGTATAGCTGAGCTTTATGTGGAGCAGGGATGCGGTGCCGTGGCAACAAGATACAGAGTTGTGATTGGTTGGTAAAGATGTACTAGTTGTAGGGTAGTTTAGACCATAGCAGATCTGCAGGAGATGACAGGGGTAATAAAGACGGATTAAATTTTTCAAAGTTTAAAAAACTGTTATAACACAGAGATTGAATTTGTTTTGCATTATGTTCACATTACTCCTCACATCATTCGGTGACATCACACCTCTCAACTACAATTTGAATCCAGTTTGAATGATGGAATCACAATCATACTGTAAATGTGTATCATTTCCTTCAGCATTACAGATTTGTTTCATGGAGTTATGCCTTTATCACACTAGAGTTCTATTCCGACATCCTTTCAAACTCCAGCATTGCAAAGGTTAAGTTAGATGACCTATGACCTTAGTATTTTTATTATGTGATTACGTGTGACCAATAGATGATCGGTGCAACCTTTTTAGTTGGAGGATATTCTGATGATGATAATATCACACAAACCAATTTTGGACAATACGGCTTATACATCAATTGCAATAATATTGCAATGCGATGGAATCTATGCGTTAGTAAGAGATAACATAGTAACAATGTTTTTTCTATGATTGCTACCCAATATAGTGTCCACTTTTTTCATATGAAGTGAAGTTTTTCTGGGCATTCTAAATTCTATGCGTAAACTGGCCGTACCAAAATGTAGCGCGACTGCCACCAAACCCCCAAACTCCTCTTGCATCTGCCTAACCCACTTTCTTTTCTTTCGCCTCTCCCAGATGGAGCAGCCCTCCATGGATCAAAAGGGCCACGCCAATGTCCCCTGGATAGTCGAGCCAGGACAAGAAGCCAAAAGAGGAGCCAACACCAAGTATGAGACCACTATTTTCTAATATACACCCAATATACTGTCCACTCCTGTGTGTGTGCCTTACAGAGAGCGCCCTCTAGAGGCCCCCCACGGAGCCACGGGCCCAGTGACCTGTGACAAGCCCGCGTCTCTCCGCCCGGCTCAGCCCGCCCGTTTACCGTGGCCTCTGCATGATGACGCTGCCGCTGTCTTTTATCTTTCCCCCCCTCTCTATCTCTCTCACACTCCCACCTGTACGGCCGCAGCACGATACGGGACTGTCCCGCTCAGGCCGGCACACTGCCAGCCAGTCTCTCCTCCAAAACCCGAAAAAAGTGTTGAAAGCGGTTGTTTTTCATTCAGTTCCCCCCCCTTTCCCTTTTTTGTTTTACCTTTCCTCTTCGTTTCCGCTTTTCTTTCCTACGCTTCTTTGGGAAGCTCCTGTGCGGCCTTTTCCCTGTGGCCGCACCTACGCCCCCTCGACTGCTTGAATGACAACTTAAAACCGTAATGCTGCTACAAGCCTTATAAACACACGTGTCGGGATTTACTTTCTCGCTAGACAGCGTAGTTAGCGTAGGGAAAATGATTTTTTGGGATGGGCATTCTTTGCGGCTGACTTAGGAGCGGAGACCGGACTTCACGGAAGGACTTTTTGCTCGTCTTGTTTGTGCGTCACGCAGCAGAGTTTTAATTTCATGTAATACAAAACTGCTGTAATTTCAGAACCCTCATCTAGGGGATTTTTTTGTCAGATTAACCGGACGGCCCTCGGAGGCAGAATGGTGCTTTTCTCTTTTCTATACGGCACACGACTTTAAGAGTTTGTTTTTTAACGTCAGTTATAGCATAAAACGAATCCGCCTATCTAGACAGCTAGTCTCAGATAGCTTATTTTACGACGAGACATTCGCAGTTTGTCTCTCGAATCGCGCGTTGTTCTTTTCCTTCCTTTCCGACTTTTTTTCCGTTGTATTTCCTTTCTCTCTATTTTTGCTTTTGGCTATGAATGAAAAACCCGAGCCAGTCCCCGAGACATGCAGTGTAGGCGATGGAAAGCATGCAGTCCGTGTCAACTGGAGAAGGGGGGGCTTTTTTTGATGGACACATTGGATAAGTCATGTGATTCTATTCACAGGGCAATGGCGGACGCCCATGTCTATTACAGTGGAATTCAGAGAATGTAGCCTGCCCCTAACATGGACCAATCACATGCATTGCTATAAAGGACTACAAATATGGACCTTAAAGCGAGGAGGCTCTCGTAAAGCGCCTAGGATACGCGCAAAGACTTTTTCGACGGGAGCGCTCATGAGGACTACCTAGGTGGACCCGTGGCCTTTCGCTAAATAACTCGCATGCACGACCGCACGTACACTGCATAGGACAAACGGGAGGACTCCGTCCGTTCGAATGTGCGCTTTTCAAGAGGAGCCAATTGCGTTTCAATGGATGGCGGCTGAACTTTGTCGGTCGCCACGGTGACTCTGACGCACTACACTGACTTTTTCCTAAATATCTAGTCCAAATTACAACGGCATGTCTGGACTGGGATTAAAATGGACATTATTTGATTTGCTGTACTTTTAGTTTTCTTATCTTTCTGTCTTTCTTTTATTTGTTTGTTTGTGGTTAACGATATAAAATAAATATGCACAATGTGAATGGACTTATTGCACTGGGCAACCATGAAATGGATCGGTCTCGTGCCAAATCACTAGGAAACTTTCGTCGACACACTTGGCAACGCCGCACAAGATCACTATTCATATTGGCAAGACGTTTTAATGTTTAATAGAGAAGTATATTACCGTTACTGTAACATTTGCAATTATTCTAATTATTCTTACTGTGCAATTCCTGTCCTATGTCGTCTCAATGTTACATTATTTTTATATGATGCGTCGAGCCTGAATATGCAGCCATCCCGAAAAAACGAAAAATATTCTAGTACCACAGAAAGCGAATGTGTGGATGGCTCCACTTTCGTTTCAGATGAAAATATAAAACAGATCTTATTTTCACTCATTGTTACTGTAGAATTTTTGCCACAGGTCTGTAAATAAATATTTTGTTGACTAATTGTTCATATATGTAATGTAAAATGAAAATATAAAAAACAGTGACAGAGGAAAGAACAATTGACTATACAACACATTGGTGAACAAGGTACCAAATTTCACAGGTCAACATGCAACGCAAGACAAAAAACAGTTGTTTAATCAACGGGTGGAGTTGTAACTTCATTGCAGACTTACACATGTAGATAGGCTTGGGCTTCCAGCACACAGATTTTGTAAGTTTGGTCTTAATTTATATTCTTGCAAAGCACACAGAATAAATCAAGATTGTAGAACCATTGCCCATCCTGTAGCCTGTGTTTCTTCTTGTTTAGCCGGCATGCTGTAGACGTATGTTGATATGTTTCCTGTATAGACACCTAGATGACTCGAGACGGGTTGGTTTAGAAAACTGAACATCTGGATCCATACAGTAGCAGCATATGGCTGTTTGATTCTCTTTCAAAGTAGACCCCTGTGTATGCTGATGCTGTCATTTGCTGTATGATGATGCTGTCATTTGCACATTTCCAAAGTTAAAAATCAGGATCCATCTATTTATTTGATAAGGTACAAGAAGTAGATAAAAGATTTGTTGAGATTTTTGGCTGTGTGTAAGCGTGCGTGTGCGCGTGTGTGTGTGTGTAAGCGTGCGTGTGTGCGCGTGTGTGTGTGTGTGTTAAAGGATGATGTGTACCTCAGGCAGGGTGATGTACGGGTCATTTCTCGTGCACTCTTGTTTCCATGGAGCTTGCATCTTTTTCTGCGTACAGTAGATTGTGTAACACTGTTCAGTTTTGTTGCAGTTCCTTTTCTCTTGCAGAAAGCCAGCAATGGACAAACGGGATTCTGAGGAACGAACGTCTAAATAAAGGTACAAGACACACCTTGGCTCATTCTCAATAGCTGAAGATCTGAATATTTTTTAGTGGTTGCTTAAAATGTTTTTTCATTATTTTTTCTTTACATTTAGTCTTTAATAACAGAAATCTTCTGTAACACACCTGGGACTTGCCTTCCAAATGCAAGTAATGGAGCAGATCTATCTTTATTCAGGGGACATTTATAGCCTGGCTTCAACAGCTGTGTTATTTTATTATTGGTTTGCTGCATCTTACACAGCCATATAGAACAAACTTAGCAAAGGCATGGTGTTTTGGGACCAAATGTCTATAAGGTTATACCTGGTTGCCACTTTTTGTCTAAAATATAGAATACTTCCATTTAATTTATTTCTAACCACCAAAAATAGGAGAGCGAGAGAGAGAGAGATAATGAGATAACTTAAGTCTCTTGTCCCAGATGGTACATATCCTGAAGCTTTGGACTAAATTACGCATCAGGGGATAACCATTTATGTAATTATCTTACAGATCAATAATTAACACTTCCTGAATGTGCCAAATATATTTCTGCAGTTACAGCAGATAAAGAGAAGTTTTGTGAGTCTTCATCCAGTTTAGTCTTGTTGACACCGCAGGAACAATGACATATTTTTAAGAGATGGGAATATGTGATAATTGGGCCAAGGAAAAAAACTCCAGGGAGTAACCGCTACGGTGATTAAGAAAATATTCGGCTTACATTACTAAGATCTGTGTGAAGACTTTCCTAGGTTTTTTAGGTTTCTTATGCATAGCCATCTTCATAGCCAATTAGAATAATGCGTGCTTAGAATGAAACTGCTTCAAATTTAATTTTATCATCTAGCTTTTTGAGGTGTCACCCTGAGCATTAAAAGAGTTCCTCAGTAGTCAATTTGAAGCCCTATGTAAATGTTTCAGAAATATAAGAAATGTAGGAATGTAATTTTGATAGTTAAGAATGTCTAATAACTTGTGAAAAAATTTACATGGTGTAAAATTGCTCTTTACTGCTTGAGTTCACTAAGCTAAGGCCTAAGCCTGTGCTCAAATTGAGGGGGGGGGTGCGATCTGGGAATCCCATTAGGCACTATGGGACCCCAATAACAAGTAAAAAAATCAGATATAACAGATTGCAGTGACCTTGACATTGTGATCTATAATGTACAATATTTGTTCACAAATACAATATCTCTGCTATTAAAATGAAACATTCCCTTACTGATGTTTTATATATGAAACATTTCTATCGTTATCAGCAGTAGTAGTAGTAGTGTGTCTGTGTAGTTTACACATCCATTAAAGAGCCCCATTTTAGTAATAAAAATAATAATTCTATTGTGCTCAACTACACATAAATGCGTTAACATCACGTATTATTTGTAATGTCAATGACATTGTTGCTTTGCCTCTTTTATCCTGTCTGTATATCCCCTTGTATTAGCTCATGGTTCCTCATCATATGCCCAGTGTATTCGGATTTATTCATACAGCCGAGTCTACTGTTACTATACAGTAATACAGTCAAATTTAAACATTAATTAAATTATGATGATGTATGTTAACATGAATTAGGGCCCTAGTGCTGCTGGCTGGTGTTGTGTTAGTTATTATAAAATAATCCCAAAAAAATCAAACGAAACAAAAAAATAAAGTAATTTCTCCTGATGTCCTTTCCTAGAGTATTAATAATACAATCCATATTGAAGTTTCTTTGAACATTGTTTTGTGTTTCCCCAGATATTCCTTTGTCACAGGAAGGCCAGCCACTTGACAATGGAAGCTGATCCTGATTGGTCCTCTTGTGTGCATTCAAAATGCTGATTCACAGTGCTTATTGGACACAACCAAATTATAGTTTAACACGCTGATTTCACAAAGCCGCCATATTTAGTTGAAAGGGAGGCAACGGTGGGAGAAAACTCAGAAGTAGTGCTTTGAGTCACAGGTGAGCTGCGATTCAGACGATGGCATGTATACCTGGCTGTACGTCTAATAAGCGTAAATACATTGCTAAAAATTCAAAAATCTAATTCAAAACTTGAGTGACTCGGATATTGATGAAAGAATAATTTTTTATGGTTCTCTTAACGCTTATAAGACGTACAGCCCGATACAAAACAATACACCGTCGTCTTAAACGCAGCCCTCCTGTTAGAGTGGCCGCATAAAATCAGTGTATTGCAATAATAAAACCTTTCTGTTTCTTAAGAGTACCAAAAATGTACACCATTTAAAAAAAACAACATGATATGATGTAAAAAAGTCACGGAATAGAATATGTAAATAACTCTATTTCGACCAAAGTGCCTCTGGTGTAAAGCATGGTGCTTGAATGTCCTATAGCAAATTTTTGGACACCGGCAGCGATCCTTACAGAATCTTGGTTTTTAACATAAATATTAAACTAAATTTTCTTAAAAACATTTGTATCAACAAATGTCCCCATGTCGAAGAAGACATGGTATATTTGTAGTCAAAAGTTTTACTATCAGTTCAACTAAACTCTTTGTTTGTTTAAATTCTCATTACTGTTACCATATAAAAATTGATTTTTATGAAATTGAATGTTCAATATGTTAAGCATTTGGAAAATGACCTATTTCGATAATGAAAGTTGTGTAGACCTAGTAACAAAATAACTAAAGTTTTTAAGTTCAAAGATATATTATGGTTTGGAACATAGGAAACTGATTTAATATGCATTGGTATTTTAGTTAATGATTTAACCACGATTATGCTTTTGTCTTCCGGAAAGTACATCTAGTGGAATAGTGCAGGACATCCAAAGCAAGCCTGAAAAACTTAAGAGGACATATTTGTGTTTTTAATCCACTATCTATGTCCATACCAGTTTTTCATAACTGTGTTGATCTGCACAACTGGGATGGATATTAGAGGTGAAAAGAAGGGGCACGCTTTGGAAAGGGACCAGCATCCTAGAGGCCAAGGTGACATTGGCCAAAGAGTAGGAAATCTCTTACGTGAACGGCTCACGGCCAATGACGGGAGAGGTTAAAAAAGTGGCCCATAGCGAAGTACAGACCAATTTATCAGCATTTGCGGGTGTTTTAATCCAACCTAACGTGATATCTAAGTGTTGCGTGTATCCTTTAGTTGTGTGAATTGCATCAATGTGTCATAGCGGGTTGAAGTAGTCGACCTTACTAGGATTTAGACGTACTACTATTGGCATAAAAGAAAGGCACAGTTGGGTCAGCTTCACTGCCGGTCCTCAGTTTCTATAAGGACCACATCGATCTGTAAAGTGCTACATGTAGGTACATTGGCTCGACACATTTTGATTCAACACAATAGTGAAAATAAGAGGTATTCAGAAGAGGTGGACTTATGGGTAGAATATAAGCGTACTTAGCATAAGCTAGCCTACATGCTGCCGAAATCTCTTTTGCAGTTAGAACAATTTGTGTACAGTTTTTGTGAATGAACAAAGCAGTGTGCAAATGAACAGCTTGTTTAATGTGAGTAGTTTTGTAAAGGCAGAACTTTCTGCTGTCTCTCTGGACTTGTGCCACCGGACCTGGCGAGAGTGTGCAATAAAGTCGCCTCCCTCAGAGGCACCAGCTGACAGGAACCATAGTCAGGCCAAGGTTCAGGAGAAGGGAGGTCAGAAAAGATGATACCTGGATAGCGGAGTCAGACAAAACTAAAACCTCACAGCTAGAGGTCCAGGTGTCAAGGGGATTACAGGGCGATGTTGCTGCCAACGTGGCTGGACATTGGTGGGTATATGTTTGAAAAGAGAGCTTGTAATTTGAATTGGTGTATTTTTGTATGATATATTATATAAAGTATATGAGAACCAAAGATTCAACTCGAAAACTGTCTTAACCTTATGACCGTTGTGGTTCTATTGACATCACCTTGGGCCGTAATGACACAGAGCAGAAGCAAACAAAAAAGTTTTTCAGACAATTTGGCAAAAGTTTACCTAAAGTGTTAAAAAATTGAAAAGTGTAAAAACAAATTGATTTGTGAAACGTGAAAAGAAAAACAACAGGCTAGGAGTTTTCAAGGAACTTTGTGTTGCTGGTCTGCTTCTTATGTAGTCAGGGAAAGAGGGATGAAGTACAAGTTCCAACACATAATTTAGCAAGAGACCTGTGGCTCATTGTTATGAGCACTGCCTCACGGTATCAGAGGTCGCTGGTTCAAATCCCAGCCAGGTCTCCAGGAAAATGTGCAGGTAAGTACATGCACACCCACTGACAAAGGAAGGGGGACTGTTTCCAGGTCCCCCTCCAGGACCTCCATGAGCAGCGGTTATGGTGCTTTTTTGTACACAAAGGACATGAAGGGTTAATACTTTGTAATTTATTACTTGTCTGAAAGACGAAACAAACTTGGTTCAATTCATGGCAACAGGGCTTCTCCCTCCACTTGCTTTAAAACATACAGGATGCCAAGGCTATCAATGGTCACAAAAGTGCTGAAGTCCAGTGACACATGGATTTTCTTCAGATTGGCTCCCATTGTGTAGAACGTCTGCAGCACCTCTCCCGTCTCCATGCTCCACCACTACAAGAAAAAAAAACCAGGCACACAGAGATGAAAATTGATATACATTGTAGATATATCTTAAGCTACATATAACCACCTTTTAGAAAGGGTTTATGTACTGCTTGCTTCTCTTCCATATGGCCGGACCTCAACTGCGCCACACTCCAAAATAAATAGCGTGATCAACTTATATTTCTCACTTCACCTTCGAGGATACAATAGGATCGTGGGAGAACTGGTCAAGCACAAAACTGGTTGAAAACCTTAAGTCAGATCGGTGAGTTTCAATACTTCGGCACTCTGACAAAATTAGGCCGCTGTGGGACAAACAATCAGCGAACACGACAGAACCCGCCAGCCTTGTTTTTACAGCCTCTGCATGAAAGCTTGCAAACTCACCCCCCCCCAACAGAGTCATTAATCACACGGGCCCACGACTGAATTAATGCGTCTTGTTTGCATCTAAAAGACTCTTTTCACCAAACTTAAGGATTCACGAGAAAACCTTACTGACGACGCAAAGCCACCAGCTCAATGGCCTCCATACAAACAAAATTCGTAAAATGACAGTGCTTTGGCAAAATTATTCTCTGAAACATTTCTGTTTTGCCCTGGCATTTTACAGACCTAGAAAATGTCTGAGCAATAACAATGTTGGGTAAGCACTACCTCTGGGCCACACAAGCAAAAACAAAACGCAATTGATTCATCAATTTATGCCCACACAAACGATGCTGGAGTTACTGTATTATGCGTTATAAGATCATATCCAACTGCGTGTGAGGCTCCAAGATGCTGACAGAGACACAGCCATGCCAATATTAAAGCTTTAAACAATTCTTGTTAGATATTCTTTCTGTCCTGTGAACATTTATCAACACACATGCAAACAAAGTATAACTTCAGCCCCAAAAAAAACAATTCTGACATCATTATTCACCCTACTGTGATTACAATTCTTTAGTTGGTAAGCAAGGTGGAGAGGCACCAATTCACTTCTATCGTATGAAAATAGATCAACAATAGTCAAAATGTTTTAGTTTAAAAACATTCTGGCAAACCAACACAGTCAGACAAGTTTGAAATGTCCAGATTGACCAAATAACAGAGTTCTTATTTATTTGTGACCTATTACTTCAAGGCTTTCACATCAAACTGAGCAAGGACAAGAAGGGCCGTTATGCATGGAAAATGTCACTAGAAAAAGAACAAGCCTTGCTTTAATTATTCAACACACTAAGGCCACATCTGCCATTCTGCTTAGTTGTTTTATATTCACCTCCCTTGGTCTCTTAGAGAGTGGAACTGGCCACAGTTACAATAAATAGTGAGCCTCTGTGTCTATTTGAACATCACATTGTTGCTTTCCAGCTCAACCAATAGCATATTTTAGGGGCTGGCCTACCTGTAATTAGCTGTTCAGCAGATGACTACTTCTCACCATCTTTCCGGCAATTTCTCAAGATAAGTCAGAACGACAACAAACAAAGTTCCTTCAAATGTCCTTCAGTTGACAGACAGTATAATTATGTTTGTGCTGGTCTTATAAATCAAACGGGATCGAACAAACCATTTGGGATAAAAACAAACAGACTTCAGAAAGATGAAGGGCATATGACAAAAATGGTTGGATGAGTCCAGAAAAAAGAAATCAAAAGGACAGGAGAGGACCAGACCATGATTTTTAACCAATAGAATGAGGGTTGAGGGAGGAGGTACTTGTATGGTCACAAATAAATCCACGACCTAAAAAGGTGTTGGATTAACGAAGGGGATAAAAACAGCTACTAAAAATGGGAACATTTATAGATACGTGGAACCTTAACAAGCAAAAACAAATGCATATGAGAGGGATCCGAGGGTCAGAGATCAGCTATCATCCAGGATTTGAGTGAAATGCCCAACAGCGCTGTGGGTACGATACGATACGAACAAGACGAGTTTCTGATGCAAAGCAGTTTTTTTTTTTTAGGGTCCACACCAAACAGCGATCGCAATCTATTTTGCATCCAAAACTGACACGTGTCTGAATAAAGCAGGATGCTTTTGTGTTTTTCATTTTGTTCAATCACTGTATATTGCTTAAATATTGATTGTCAACTATTGATTGTCTCTTTTTTTGTAACCTATTGTTTTGAGGCAGTTTACCCCCAAATAATTTTTTTGTCATAATTTGTATTAGTGTTGAGCAAGTCCTGTACAATATTGGCTGGAACACGAAAGAAGATATTTTGAGAAATGTGTCAAAACAATCAACACAGTCCCGTGGTTTTTAGTTCCCAACATTCTTCAAAATATCTGGTGTTCTGCTGAATAAATAGTCAAACACGTGCTCAATTACATTACAGTAAGTCAGGACAGATTTTAAATTCTGGGTGAACTATCCCCTGAAATTAAATGACTATAGAATTATCAACTGTTTTATCAATTATCAACAAACTGTTAATATTGAAATGGTGTCATTAAAAACACAAGATTAGAATACAAATACTACTAGTTTGAATGTACAAAACGCAGTGGCAAAAAACATTCTGCAAAAACTATGAAGTGAAGAAAATGAGTTTGTTTTCAAGTGAAACTCTGACATATTTTTAATACTCCCACACCCCAGAAAGAACAAAAGGCACGTGGGTGACATATTATGCACGGATATAGTAGTGCGACATACAATTGGGTCTCAAAGCTACATTGATCGACTACTGGTTAGCCTTTAAGAAGAACACAAACCTGTGAATCCAAATATATACACTGAAAGAAATTGCTTGTTGGAATTATTTCACTTTATTATATAAATCGGTTCCACACGATTAAAGGAAGTTGTTTTAACATAGTTTCTCTAGAAATTAAAAAAAATGTTACAATAAAATAAAGCTCTAATTTTCTTGAATAATATGGAACCGATGTGTGATAAAACAATTGAGTAATTCCAACAACAATTTTTTTTGGTGTATTTAAGTTTTCTCCAAAGGCACTATGCATACAGAGAGCGCATACGTTTAAAGTTTAAATACACGTTTTCTGCTGCACCCGCTGTCTCTCTCTGTGTTGGGATGAACTTTCAACCCACATCCGAACACAATGTTGAAAGGCAGCTTTGCTTAGTGTTCCACAACCACTTCATTCACATGCCTGCATTGCTCTAGGATAGTACATCTCTTGAACATTAAAGTGTTGAAGAGGATGTGTTTTGCTCAGTGTTCGACTTCAATCTGGTACAGTAGCCAGCCCGCACTGTTTCTTATTTGGATGAACAGATTCTGTTTGTACTCAAAGCAAGAAGATGTGAAATATTTACCACCAAGACATTAATCAATCTATCCATCCATCCCTAACATTCCCATCATGGTTATTTCAACATTGGCATTTATGCAGAATTGATTAAGAGATGCGAGTCTCCAGACAGGAATTTTACATGTGATTAGACACTCTTTGCCGTCACTACATCTACAAGATTTATACATTTAACAAACATAATGTATCCATTTATAATTTTAGGTTGTCTATTTATTCCAATAAGATTATCTAGGGAACCCTCAGAACCTTTTGGAGATCCCCAGAGGACCCGAGATCCGAGTTTGAAAACTCATGCGCTACACAACACACACCTAAGTCCATTAAACGCATAAATGTGAGTGCACCAACAAATAACGCTTGCAAAAATGTGCCCTTATCTGTCTGACAGCTTCTGTGTTTCGCTCTGCAAATCAAGGGAAAAATGATAAATGGCATTTATTTGTGTTTGTTTATCATGTGCCTCTAGAATACACAATCGCTTCTTTTGCTTCAGGCCAGATTACATAAGAGGAAAACACAATCTTATGAACCAGGGTATAGGGAGAACCCATCTTGGAATTTAAAGCTAAATTATTCATTTAAGACGCCAAAAGCTTAAATATTGATACAGACAGTTCCTCTTCTCTTTTCTCTACAGTTGCTCTCTTGCCTTTCTCAAATGCTATTTGTTTTCGTTCTATTTATCCTTCGGTTCTCTCGGTCTCTGTTGTGTGAAATGGGGTGTATACAGTGCTGTCAGCCCTCTATAGTATCTTTCCTGTGTGAACACACTCTGACAGGTCATCTGCCAGAAGTCATGACCAAATCGCTGAGCCATGGCACCAGCGTCTGTGTGTGTGTGTGCTCGAAGTCACTTTTTGGATCGCTTTCAACCCGATAAATCCAAAGTTGAGGCATTACGGTCAATAAATATCACAATGGGCTCTGAAATCCACACTTCCCCTTTCTTCTTCTTCTGGAAGTCTCTGGGGATTACAAAAGGTGAGTTTGACTGGACGGTGGTTAGGTTTCAAAGAGAATGTTTATGAGCTGTCTGTGAATTTGTTTCCCATCTCAAGGTTGTCTTCCGCCAAAATGGACAAAGTCTAACGACAGTAAAACGCAGGACCTAACATCAGGGACAAGAGTTAGGAAAGGCAAAGACAACATTTTTAGAAACACATTAAAGGTGTAGTTTATCCAAAAAAGGACCAGCATATTATTAACCTTTATTAACAAAGGAAGATATATTGAGAAATGATGACTCGGTTTTGTGTGTATTTTTGGGGACAATTTTTTGTATACTGATATTCTTCAAAATATCTTCTATTGTGTGCCGCAGAAGAAATAAAGCCAAACAGGTTTGGAATAACAAACACGATGGGCTTTGTTGAACCGACACATGTAATAGTGGGACGTAAACTCGTGACCATCACGCTTGTAAAATTACGCTTACCCACAACACTTTAGATCTAAAAAACTCGGCAGCGAGCCCAAAACGCAGGCGGTGTCTCACCGCTGTGTCTCGTAGCCCCAAGAGTTAAAAAGGCTGTAAAACAATCCGACATTTCCTACTCCCTGTTGTTCAACAGCAGAGCCAGACAAAGGATATAAGGAGTTTCTCATTTGCACGTCAACGCTGCTGTGGGACTCCAAGACATAAACCGTTGCGATAGAAGCTCTCTGTTTGGAAAAGGTGAAGGTCTGAATGCTGTTGTGTGTGAATTACTCTGGGCCTTCAAAGCACAGCACAAACCTCCTGAGGATAACCACCAATATTGCGGTTTTAAAAGCTAGTATACAACACATGCACAAATTTAAAGTATAAATGGGGATAGAAGAGTTGTTACAACTTAATTATGCAACCACATACGAGCTGTCTACATTGCCATCTTTGTTGAAAACAAAATGAAACGTGACTTTCACGTTTGTGTGTGCGGAACAAACGCATTACACCTGTATAGTTACATACTGCGCTTCAGCTTTTTCTACCGTAAAAGCGCAATATCCAGACTGACCTTGTATGCTTCTTCTTTCCCTCCTCTAAGAAATATTTCAATCTCACGTGGTGGAACACTTCATCATTTACACATATGCAACTACAATAACCATTTGTCTTTTCTGAGTGAAAGCACAACTGCACAGGGATGGAGAGCAAAGCTGTTATCAATCTCTCAAACGTACACACCCGAAAAATGTTCCTCTCACAGCAAAAGGTAAAATGTGATATTTAAGGGCTCTGAACACGTATGCACGGCGGGGGCGCTTGATCTCTGGTTCCTACACGGAGAACACGAGTAAAGAACGACGCAACAGGTCGCCTGACGATCTGTCTCGCTAATATAAAGAATGACGTGCAGATAAAGACAGAATGATTCTGATGAAAGAAACGGAAAGCAAAGCTGAAGGAAAACAAGCCTAAAATGAGACGTCCTGCTGGTTTGCCCTCAGCGGATGAAAGAGGGTTGGACTGGAGACAGAAAATGTCCTGCTGTCTTAATAAGGACAGACAGGGAGAAAGAAAGAGAGAGACCTCTCACAAACAAGACAGACTAATTCTAGGTTTTATGTTTGACATTCAGAAAATCATTGGCTTTTGGTGTGAAGACAATAAGAAATGGGTCTTCAAAAAATACACAATCTATGTATAAAAATAGGTGGAGCAGGTCAGCATAATTGATCTTTGTTATTTTTAATAACGATTACAAAATTATTATTATTATCATGATTACGTAGTCAAAAAACAAAGACTTTATTTTTTATAGTGATTTGCTCCACGTGACCATGACGTTGTGCTAAATATGAGCTGTACTGCACTGATTGTGTTTTTTATCTAAATTTGAGCAACAAAATGATGTCAAAGGATGCAACACTCCATGCAGATGAATGCGGATGGTAAAGGAGAAATCAAATTCAGCGTTGAGAGTTTGCTGCAAATAGTAACATGTCATTGACAAACCGTGGAAGGCAGACATCAAAGACAGAAATGCACCACACCGAATGAGAGTCAGATCACCTCATCAAAGACGACGCCGAGAGCTGCCAGTGATATAAACAGCCATCCCTCTCCATCTGAATGATGCAGTTGAAGAGGGGTTTGTAGAGCGAGCAAGGGCAAGTGGCTTTTTCAATGCAATTTGACAACATTTAGCTTTTTTTAAATTGGGGCTTTGCAATGATGCAGAATGCTTTGGAGGCAAGATTTGAACCTTATCGGCCACACGCGTACCATTGCGCAATGTTCTGGACATTAATTCAACTTTTGCAACACTGTGTAAAAAGAATGTTCCTTAAGTAATCAAAGATGATTTATTTTTGCTTTGTTAATAATAACCCTGCATGACAGCAGCTGTCCGTATCTGATGTCTGAACGCATTAGGAACACGACGTGAACAGGAAACGGTAATATATCCCACCGCCTCCATTACAGGAAACAATTCAGTAATAAAGAAGGAAGCGTAGTGTCATTCTAATGAAAAACGCCATCAGACAACATCAGCTCTGATATATAACTGGATCCTGCAGGGGACGTAAATTCCCGAATCGGAGCAGAAGCCCCCACCAGCGGGAAGTGCGGCATGAGACGTGCCACCTCCTTCCTTTGTGTGGTCGTAACAGATTTATGGCAGGTTTGGTTCGGTCTCACAAAGAAAGATGGCTGGGAATGTGAAAAGCGACGCCTGAAATGATTAATTTATCTTCTGATGTTACAGACAGCAGGATCTTTAGAGAGGACCTTAGACGGATATATCACACTCCCACAGACACACACGGCTCCAGAGGTTAGCTGCACAGAGGCAGTCTGTCGCAGACACATTTGATAAACTGACTGATTGATGAATGATGAAACATCATTAGGCTGTTGACACTTAAACAATCTACAGACAGCTCTGAGTGGATTAATAAAGACATCCAGATGCATTATGGGTAACGGGCGACCCAGTTGATGGAAGTTAAGAAGGCTCTATTACTGACATGATAATATGTTTCTTTCAGTGCATGATAATATTAATGCATGGATTTATACGTTTATAAATACCTGATTTATGACGGCATTTGAGCTCATTCTTTGAATATAATTTTAGACGGGTTTTAACTGGATTAGGTTTAGCCAACTTCAATTTTGTAAAAGACCAATATGTATGTACCTTTATATATCCTCCTGTCGAGACGAGTACTCTGTTGTCAGGTGAGAAGTGCAGGTCGGTCACCCATCCACCGTGGAAAGAATCCATGGAGTCTTTAGTGTCTCGAGAACAGATTTTCAGGAGAGCACCGTCCAGCATGCTCCAAAGCTAAAACGAAAAATGTAACTTTAAGATTCGAAACCTAATTTTACATTTCCTTTGTGAACTTACAAACGATCTGTGAAGTCACAAATCACAAAGTTTAGGCTAAAGGGAGTAATCGTCTTTTTATGAATATCATATTTCTCAGACTGCAGAAATGCCAGGATTTTAGTCATCCAGTTACTTCAAACAAACCGTTACTGAAGTAACTGGATTCACATGTCATCTCCATTGGTGGAGATACAGTAACTGAAGGGCAAGTTGACTAATAACGTTTGACCAATCAGAGAAAACTAAGAGGCAGGCCTTACAGTGTTAGGCACTAACACGGAGTGTTTAAACATTAGGAAAGACAAGAAGCAGCAAGGTAAATAATACAACTAATAATGCATTTTTGGAACATTAAATAACATTCAATGGCATTTACACAAACAATAAAATCATTAATATGCTATATACTATCTTTGGGGCACTTTAACACAATCACAATCAGGCAGAAGTAAATGTATTTTAGAAAGTGTTAAAGGGGACGAAAAAGGAATTAAGCGCAGCATTCTTAATGTTTTCCAGAAACTCAGATGGTGAAAGAACAAGCTGAGCGGAAAACCAAAGGAACACAAGTCTTCCTTTCTTTCCTATAACGGCAATACAACAAACCATTTAGCTACGGTGCTTTGTTTCATATTTATGTTTGCCTGTTCACGTTGTGAATTTTATATTTATTTCTTGTGTCCTTGCTTTGTACAATGCTTCAAAAACAATAAACGACTTCAGCAGCTTTCAAGGATTAATAACAATGACAATATCAGCTCAACCCTTTAGAAAAAACACACTATCTCTTCCTTCTTCCTAGAGATTTAGGTATGATATATTATTAAAACACTTTCTCTTAAAACTTGTAAATATATCGGTTTGTAATTTACGGGCATTAAAGTGTGATTAACACGTTACATGGTTATGTCTCTGTATTGCGCTTCCTGTTAGTGATTCACAGCAGAGTTGAATAACAGAGGGCTGAGCTTTGAAAAACAGCACCACAGGCCATGAATTACAACATCACAGCATTGCGTGCCATTCTCTCACTTCTTGTGGTTTCTCCCGCTTTCTCTGTTTTCCTCTCTCTGAGCGGTATCTTTAATTGATGAGGTAGATCTTTCCATCTTTACACTTCTATGCACTGGGGTCTGTCTAGCAGTGAGAGAGGCTCAGGGAAAGACAGACGATTTGGAAAAGACGACAGGTGGAGAACATATGGGGAAAAAGTTTAAGGTGGAGTTTGTAATTTTAAATCGATTTGTAAAATTCTCCCTCTTTTCTGTATTCCTATTTTATTGATTCCATTTTATTAATTGTCTCTATGTTACGACACTTGTGTGGTATGATGTTGAGATATGTGCAGCATTTTTACTTTTAATATTGACAGACTCGATACTGCTATAATTCCTTTTACTCAAGTAACTTCACATCAAACTTATTCATCAAAAGCCATCTTGCTCAAAAGCCTAATCTATAAATCATATATAAATCGTATATTATAAGTTTGTTGTAGTGAATTGGAAAAAGAAAACCAGTAGTTTTAAACTAGGTCTGACTAAATGATTTGTAGTGATATTTTGATCAATATTTATTTAAATAATTAAAATTAAACATAGTTATTTTTTAAAATATGTGTATTTGTATGTTTTATATATATGAATGAATATGTATTATCTAGAGACATACTTTATTTAAAGAAATGTTATATTCTGGACGTGATTAATCATTTTGACTGCCCTATTTTAAACACTCAAATTGCTCAGAAACTGAATATTATTTCTTATTTGAGAAATCTACAGCAGCTGAATGCATTCTTTACAACTTGTATTTCTTATTTCATTCCCTCTGTTCACTCTACTAAATTTACCCTGATTTCTCCGTTGTCGTCGCCCGTTGCTAATCGCTTGCTGTCCCAGGAAAAACGACAGCTTCGTACGCAGTCTTTGTGTCCCTTCAGCAGAAACTTTATTTCCCATGAGACGCTGCTCCAAACCTGAGGGAACAAAATCTGCAGTTACTATCTGTTTTCCCTACAAACAGAGCAGAGCAAAATTTTCCTATTAAAGGAAACATTCAAATAATCTGTAGAGACCACCATCATCTTAGCATTAAAAACTATTTTAAGAAACATAGTAACACTGAGGTCACTAAGTATTTGATCACCCTGTGATTTTGCAAGTTCTCCTACTTAGAAATCATGGGGTAGTCTGTGCATGTCCACTGTGAAAGAAATTCGGGAAATCACACTGCTTGATTTTATTCAACAATTTATTTGTAAATTACTTTTTCAAACAAGTATTAGATCACATTGCACCCATGCTTCCCTGTAGGTATGGTGTAATTGTGATGATACTCATCATTCTTCTTCCTCCAAACACGGCGAATGGAGTTAAGAGCAGAAAGTCCTACTTTCATCTTATCTGAGCACAGGACTTTCTCCCATGACTCATATGGATCATCCAAATGTTCCCCTGCAAACTTCAAACTGGCTTGACATTGGCAGGCTTAAGCATGGGAAATGTGATTTTAAATCATGATGTCTTAATGCATTATTGGTAGAAGCCCTGAAAAGGGTGGTCCCAGCTCTCTTCACGGCATTGACCAGCTCCTTCGGTTTAGTTCTGAGCTGATTCTTCCCCATCTTAGCATCATTGATACCCCACAAGGAGAGATCTTCTGTGGGGCTCAAGTCTGAGGGACATTGACAATCATCATTAGCCTCCATTTTCTGACAATTGCTCCAACAGTTCTGCAACTGCTTGGCAATTGCACGTCGCCCCAGCTTTGTGAAGGTCGAAAATTTTTGTGTCTTTGGTTTTGCCCATAGACATTTGGACTGATCCTGGGTTGCACATGTAGTTTTATGAGGGCTTATAACCTCTAAGAGGTGCTACTAATGTAGAATCATGAGCATAGTGTAGCTGGACTATAGAAAAGTATAATATCACGTTTTATAGGGTCAGAAATCCGGCTGATAAGCAAAATGAAATTTTTCTTTTAAGATACTTAAATGCACCCATGCTGAAATTTCTAGACTCCGTGATTTCTAAGTAGGAGAACTTGCAAATAACAATGTGATCAAATACTTATTCACCTCACTGTAAATAAGTATTACATTTTTTCCCAGTTCATGGATATAAATCCTGCGGGACTCTCACTGCTGTCATTTAGTTTGGCTGTTCATACATTACACATCGGATTTGAAATGACTGTCTCTATTATCATTTTGTAAGTGATGAAATGTGATGCACGTTCAGGCAGTGTAGTCAATATCCGATCTATCTGCATCGGTTGCTATAGTAATGATGTAACTGCAAGAAAGATGTAGAGAAAAAAAATGGAAATTTCGCCTCTTCATGTCTATCATGAATCACCGCAGTGCTGAACTCACAGGGTGCATGAACATAAGAAAAAGATGGTTTCATCTCATGCATACTCGTTTATATACTCCGTCCAAAACTGCTCGTGAGATTCATTAATCGCAATCCCTATATGGTGAATATCACTAAATGAAAAGACAGTTAGACACGCCTCTTTTGAATGGATTTCAAATGACATTGAGTGTTAAGTCTGCTGCTTATGTGTGCGCTTGACGTCATGTGCCTTTTTTCCATCATCCAATCGGATAAACGTAGGGGCCGGGCTCTCAATGTTGTGACGGAACTTAACAGTTTCTTGAAGTGTCCAGAGAATGCAATAGGAAGGGGAAACTTGTCTTGGCTAAAGAGGATTATCGCTCAGAACAAGACAAGAAATGCCTGCTTAAACATTAAATGTTTTTACAAATATGACATTTAACAGCAAATAAAGCACTAAATGTTTTTACAAATATGACATTTAACAGCAAATAAAGCACTTGCCCTATAACTCTTGACTGACAGGACAGTGTATTAAATTGTTGCCCAGCAACATAAAAAAAAGCAGTGTGCTGCTCTTTTCAGTGTGTGTCATGTTTCTGAATGTTACAAGCACGTTTGTTATAATCCTCTCCAATGATTGAAGTGATGAAGTGATCCATCGAAGGGTTTATTGGGCATCATACACACACGAAAGTTCATTTTCCAACCAAATGTGGATTTGAAAGCACTTGCATGCACAAGAGGTTTGTTGCTCATCTTAACAAAACCAGAGGGATTTGTCTTGCATCTCTATTTATACAGAATTAGTCATTAATTGAGGCGAGTCCAAATAGCGTGAATGATTTGATCTGCTCTCAAACAATCACTTTGCCCTCTCCCTCTCCCTCTCCCTCTCTCTCCCTCTCTCCCTCTCTGTGTCTCTGTGTCTCTCCCTCTCTGTGTCTCTGTGTCTCTGTCTCTCTCTCTCCCCTCTGCCCCTCTCTCCCGCTCTGCCCCTCTCCCTATCTCCCTCTGCCCCCCCTCCCGCTCTCCCTCTCTCCCTCTCTCCCTCTCCCTCTCCCCCTCTCCCCCTCTGCCCCCTCTGCCCCTCTGCCCCTCTCCCCTCTCCCCCCTCTCCCCCTCTGCCCCTCTCTCCCCTCTCCCCTCTGCCCCTCTGCCCCTCTCCCCCTCTCCCCCTTCGTCTCTCTCTCAGTCTCTCGCTCTCTCTCCGTCTCTCGCTCTCTCCGTCTCTCGCTCTCTCCGTCTCTCGCTCTCTCCGTCTCCCCGCTCTCTCCGTCTCTCGCTCTCTCCGTCTCTCTCTCTTTGTTTCTCTCTCTTGCTCTATCCGTCTCTGGCTCTCTCCGTCTCTGGCTCTCTCCGTCTCTGGCTCTATCCGTCTCTGGCTCTATCCGTCTCTGGCTCTCTCCGTCTCTGGCTCTCCTCCGTCTCTGGCTCTCTCCGTCTCTGGCTCTCTCCGTCTCTGGCTCTCTCCGTCTCTGGCTCTCTCTCTCTCTCTCTCTCTCTCTCTCTCTCTCTCTCTCTCTCTCTCTCTCTCTCTCTCTCTCTCTCTCTCTCTCTCTCTCTCTCTCTCTCTCTCTCTCTCTCCCTCTCCCTCTCTCTCTCTCTCCCCTCTCTCTCTCTCTCTCTCTCTCTCTCTCTCTCTCTCCTTCTTTCTCTCTCTCTCACTCTATGATGTTACGGCAGTAAGACGGGAACATCGCATTTCATTACAATCTCCTCTGCAGAGAAAGGCCTCAAACGGACTGGAAGAACTTTATCTCATTAGGATCTGAGACGAGCATGAGGAAGTCTGACCTTTTACACCACAGACAGAGGACACAACGTCTTTGTGTGTGTATGTGTGCCTGATACAAGACCCGCTGAGTTAATTAGGCAGTATTTGGCTGTACATAGCATCATTATTTAGAGCATCCTGTGCTTAGGAAAACTACTCCATAAAGTCACATGATGCACGACTTACATCCAACCAACACCCGCTGGGTCTCTTTCAGTAATTATGCACAAGTGTTCTTACAATTGTGGCCTGAAAAGGTTCTCACATTGCATTGCAGTTTGATTAACAACAATACAAATCTGCTGTTGATGAATCAGGATTAGTAAGCTAAATCACAAGTTTATCCTTCAACTCCTATAAAATGAGCTCCAGCCTGGGACGAACTTGAAGGAATCATGTGTATGCTTAATTTATATCATATATACATTCGAAATGTTTCTACTTTCTATAATTAGCACTTATAACTAAAAAACAATATTTTACTTTCCTGACAATGTTTGTAAGAATATGGTTTGTTTGTGTGGTTTGAGGTCATTTCATCCAAAATTCACGAATGCATTAATGAATCACATTTTCTGTGCGAAAACCTTCTGTGCAGGTTTTATGCACAGCCGAGCGTCAAACACAGACTCAAAACTAAAGTAAATACAATCTATCGCAGTTACAGGAACAGGTGTTTGCACAGTGAGAGTTCTGGAGAGGGAGACGGAGAGAGAGAGAGAGAGAGGAGACGGAGAGAGAGAGAGAGAGAGAGAGGGAGACGGAGAGAGAGAGAGAGAGAAGGAGACGGAGAGAGGGAGACGGAGAGAGAGAGAGAGAGAGAGAGAGAGAGAGAGAGGGAGACGGAGAGAGAGAGAGAGAGAGAGAGAGAGAGAGAGAAGGAGAGAGAGAGAGAGAGAGAGAGAGAGAGAGAGAGGGAGACGGAGAGAGAGAGAGACGGAGAGAGAGAGAGGGGGGGGGGGGGGTGGGGGGGAGGGAGGGAGTTAATCTACTGCCTCTAGTTCGCTGACCTTGGCTGTAGTATCAGCGGAGGTGGATACAAAAAGCTGTCCATCAGAGGACACATCACATGACAGGACGGCTCCCATATGACAAGAGAGGTCCTGCAATTTGTGTCCGCTGTTTAGATCCCAAGCCTGTAAGAGACAAGAAGAAAACTCGACTTATATTCTTGCTGTGGATAACAAATTAGAAAGTGTTAGAATATGCAATATATCTTCTACACAACCATGTAACTTTAACTGTACTTTCTAAACCCCAACATTTTATTTCACATGATTTGCAGCAGTATGTCAGCAGGTAAATATGAGTTTACATATCTAAATATTCTTTTTAGCATTATATGTTATAGTCTGTAATAGTAATAGTATGTTCAAAATGTGTGACAATATTTCATTTATTATTACATGATAAAAAGGGAGATAAAAAACTTTAACAGACTAAATCCAGGAGACCTGTGTTGATGTCTTCAAGACGCTTCAAGACATCTACCTACAAACTAAAGTACTGTGAAAAGTATCTTCACAGTACTACATAATAAATTCTCTCTGGATTATTACAAATAAGGACAAAATAAATGGTAAATAAAAAGGTCAATTAATGACACACTACTGCAAATGAGGAAAATTCTGACATAATCCATTGAACCGAAGAAACTACTGTTGTGCATAAGGTTTTGCACAGAACTGTATTCAGTCATGGACAAAATTATTGGTACCCCTTGCACATGGTAAATATGTGCAAAGAAGGCTGTAAAAATAAATATATGTTGTTCATTCTTTTGTCCAAGACTGGACTTCATGTTACCAGTCACTTCAGTGTGCTAAGAATTTGGAAATTTCAATGGAAATATAAATACAAATATTTCTGGGGTGGGAACAGAGATAATTTACTCATAAGAATTTTTAAGGTGCTAATAATTATCGCCAGGGTGTATTAGAGAAAAACATTTTGTTATAAACTTATATTACGACAATTAAAGATTGTTTATCTTTAAGGAAATGTTGGAATTCTGCTGACTGTTTGACCAAAAGAGCTAAAGGAGAAACAATGAAGATTTATTTATACAGTCATTTTTGCACATATTTAACAATGGTTTCAACCATGACTGTATTTATTATTTTTAAGTAAAACATATGCTTGATAATAATGCTTCCATAGAAAAGAGCTTCAGTAGCAGAGTCTGCTTATAACCTTGACGGTGCCATCAAAAGACCATGAGAGAATATGCGGCGAGGAAGATGAGGGAGTTCAACAAATGGAATTTTCTGATTGGTTCTTTATGACCCTCCAAAACAAGGCACTCTCCTGTCCTCCACTTCCACACCTAAACAGACGAAAGACATTCAGGGCTTAAAAACAAACATATTAAGTTAAACCTAAAGCTCTCTGGCATAAGGTATATGGTATAAGAAGCATTGCTGTATGTTGTAATAGATATAAATATGCATGTAGCTGTTTACAACAATCAATAACTGAACTGTTTCCTAATGCTTCCTGAACCATATGTGCTTTGGTTTGAATTTATATTGTAAGTGGCACTTAACAATGCTTAAAATGCAACTGAACTAAATATTATCAATGTAAAAGTGTGCTCAAGTTTAAGGTCAACATTAATTTATATTTTGAAATGTACACTACTGTGCAATTGCCCTATATACGCAAGTATTTTCCAATGGTCAGTATTTTCCAAAAATCATTGGTTTGAATCAGTATTTAAATCATTTGCAGTAGTGTGTCATTAAAAAATAAAAGACCTTTCAATGTACTATAGCTTTGCGGGTAAATGCCTTGAAGCGTCTAAAAGACATTGACAAAGATCTTCTAAATTTAGTTGTTCAGTTAGGTCAGTTTTTCTCTTTATCATTTACTAATAGATGAAATAGATGATGACACCAGATATCTTTGTGGAGCACTAGCTATAGTCTAATAT